>JAMKQA010016930.1:0-11478 GCA_024699735.1 Posidonia australis
TGTAGACCTCCAAGTCTACTTCAAAACCCCTCAAACAAATCACAAATCCACTAAGCATGCTGTTCTAACGAAAATCACAAAGCCATGGAGCTCAAAAATCATCACTGTAGCATGCTTTCACAATATCCACGAAATTCACACAAAAACCCCATAAAACAGCATGATAACATTCTAAACATGCTATTCAACTCATTCACATAATTTCCACATTTTATCAAGATTTAAACATCATTTTCATGCATTAAACCAATTCTTCGCCCTAAAATGGCATATGTTGCAAACGGAAGAGAAGAAGGGTTGAGGACGCGTACCTGGCTCCGACGAGCCTCGCGTACCCTCCTCCGGTGCTGCACGGCACCAACCCAGCCTCCCCACGCTCGCGCGAACTCTCTAGACGCGCGAAGCCTCCGCAGCAACCACCCACTTCTCTCGCTCCCTCTCAACTTCTCTGTCTCTCCCCCAAGCAGAGCACCTCCTCTTAAAGCTCCCCGCCATGCTAGCCTTCCCGAAATCCCGCTGACACTCCTCAGCTGCTCATAGCTCTGAGCGGAGGGGATGGATTGGGCAGTCCTCCCCCGCTAGCTCACGAGACTTCCAGGCTCGTCACGGGTGCGGAGAGAGAAAAATGGGTCAGAGGCACCACCCGCATAGCTGGCTCTTGACCAAGTCAGAGCCCAAACTCCAAAGCCCAAGTGGGTCCACCACAAGCACGGTTCTCAAGGCAGAACTGACCCACTGGCCACAGAAAACACACCACAGGGGAGAAACTAGAGCACAGAACACAGAGGGAACCCACAACCAATAAACACAAATTGGATTTACCATTAATAAATCATACACAAATATTTACAAGAAATCCATGGTTTATATTAAAATGGAAAAATCCAAGCACAAATGTTACACGCGGAGAGAAGAAAAAATAGGGGGTCACGGGCACTGTTGGCTCTTTGACCGGGTCCAAGCCCAAGCCCAAGTGGGCATCACACCCAAACTCGGGTCCCAAAGCAGAATAGACCCACTAGCCAAAGAAAATCACACCACAAGGGAGAAATCAGGGGCACAAAACACAGGGAGAGCCCACAGCCAACAAACACAATCTGGATTTACCATTAATAAACCACACACCAATAATTACAAGAAATTCCATGATTTATATTAAATGAAAAAGCCAGGCACAGATGTTACACTAAGAGACTGATGCTCTCGGCCAACCTTCCAGTGACGAGTGATATCTCAAGGTTCGTGAGCTGCTTGCTTAGGTTGAGTCGACGTGGTTTTCATGGTTTTGTTGGTAATTGTAGTTGTGGCTTGAGGTGCTAACTGCACCTAGAGTTGAAAGAGACTCTGGTTGTTCCAAACACTGAGGCTAGGACGTCGAGAGAGCGTACCTTGTGGTTTGTCCTGAGAAAGGACATCTCGCCAAGGAGTAGGGTGAGTAGGCTTTCCTAGTATATGGTTAGCCTTTAAGGGTCCTACAAGTGGTAGGATGCTGGGACGGGCAAACTCCTCTATAGGGTAGTTGTTCGTGCTAGTGCAGACATCGTGATAGCTCCGCGGTGGATTGCTTATGGTCAGTGTTGACTGCTTGGTGCCGGACAGCTGGACACATTGTTGTGTTTGTGGTTTTTGCTATGTCTTGATTCAGGGAATCAGGCTTTAGCTTAGAGGTGGCTGTGGTGTTGCGCCTTGTGGAGGCGTGGTGCTTTGGGAGTGGTAGCTCCTTGGTTTGGTCTAGAGTAGACCGTGGTTTTAGAGCAAGGACTCCGAGACTTTGGTGTGGCTATTTTTGGTCCAGAGAGAACCGTGTTGTGCAAAGCAGAGGCTCTGTATTTATTTGTGGTTACTATTGTAGGTGTCTGATGCTTTAGGAAGTGTATAGACACTGTGAATGGTCTGGTCCACCTAAAGAGTGTGTGGGACCAAGTTGTGTGCTTTGTGTGGTTTTGGACTTGAATTGGCAAAAGTAGCCTTCTCAAGCACGCATAAAAGGATTTTAAAAGTACATACATATGGTTTTGAAAGGAAAAGAAAGAATGATTTTAAAGTCATGATTTTGAGGTTTTGCTGCTTGTCAGACAATAGTGGATTGCCTGATTTTGGTGTTACGGCATCCAGTTTGAGATGCCTTTGCTTGTGTACTTGTAGCGTGGTTACGCCTGCTTCGTCGGTGCTGTGTGCCGAGTAATTAGGTGAGGTGTGTGCTGGGTGACCATTTTGAGTAATCACTCACATGTATTTTGTGTGCTTTGGTAGGTACAGGATAGTACTGTCGGTTGCTAGTGCATATAGGAGGAATCACGGTGCCACACATCAGGGATCCTGGTGAGTGTTTAGTTTAATTTTATTTTCTATTATTTACTAGTTTTGCTTCTGCTGAGTGTACTTAAATTTAATTGCATAATTAGTGTAATTGCTAGATAATAATAATCAAATGAAAAATTATAATTAGGTTGAGTGGTAGCGACTTGGTCGTCGTTACACCCCCTAGGCTCTATCAACACCCACGAATATCTTAGTACTCGTAATAACTAATGTATCATGTCTAGCTACGTAGAAGTTTCTTATCTCCTGTGTCCACTACCACGATACCAAGAGTATCATGCTCTAGGTCTCGGCACAACCTTTACAAACTATTGTATTTTTCTTTCCAAACTCTTTTGCGAAAATATTTCAAAATCCTTTAAATAATATCTCAAAAACACCACAAAACACCGTACCAATCGCGGTATGAAAAACCACGAACCAAAACCACAACTCAAAAACACAACTTCAATAGCTCTTCTGTCAGGCCCAGAAACCACACATTGGAAACGTCTAAGTTCTATAGCATCACACTCAACCTACGACAACAATCTAAGTGAAGCACCTAAAACACACCAAATAGGGAGACAAAGGGCATAAAGTTTATCTAGAAGTACTCACACATAAGGATAGGAGAGTATCCACACACTATCATGCATAAAAATAGCTACCCATGAGGCAACTAAAATATATCTACATGGGTGTGTACCTTGCAACATGAGACGAACCAACACATCAAGCTCTACTGTGATCCAAAGGCTCCCCGTGGCTCTTGAACGCTCCCTGGCCATCCCCCCGCCATCCACCATGCCTACAGCAGCCCAAGCAATAGCCACAACCTTGGGAATCAATGCATGCAGCCAAGAGAGAGGGAAGAGAAGGAGAAGGAAGTTAAACCTAAGAACCCAAACCTTACCTCTTTCTCTCCTAAGCTCCCATGAGGCACCTTAGAACCACCAAAGATGCCCTTGCCAAACCAAGGAAGGAGAAGAGGATGGAGGGGAGGAAATACCCTAGGAAGCTATCAACATACTCTTTATATAGGCAGTTGCAAAAACTCAAAGTATTATACGTTATCGAGCATGTATTTAACATAAAATGCATGCATGCACGTGTTTAACAACACATTTAACAATGAGAGTCACAGGTGTTAAACACAGTCTTCCTTGCGTCTAACATAAGACACAAGCCTATCTTCATCTAACACATAGGAGATCACGAATCACCAATGCAAGTGTAGGATTCTATTCATCCTACGTCTAACATTAAACATAGCCCATATAATGTCTAATACATCTAGATTTTAAATTAAATATCTAACCTAAACATTACCTAAAAATCTGGTTCATTATAGAAGAAGGATGGGTATTTACGAAAGGATAAAATAAAAATAAAAAAGTGAAATGATCCTTTATTATATCTCAACAAATAAATGGTTCTATGTTGTCAATTTTACATTTTCCAGTGGAATTATCTTTGTCAATTACACTAAAAAATATTTTACATAAAGTATACAACCACATTGGATGGAACCATTCCAAAAGGTTTAAAAAGTCACTCACTTTAAACTAGTGAGCTTCCATGCCACCACGTTGGATGGAATTATCTTCTCTACCATACGATGTTCGCCTTCTTCTTCAAGCAGCCGTCACCGCCACTGCCACCGCCTTCTTCCGACAGCGACGGAGCCGCTCCACGCCCTGAAAAGGTTTGTGTCTCAATCCTACAAGTATCCCTCCCTTCTTTGTTCCCTCTATATCTCGTCATCTCGGAGTGTTCGTGGGTCAGGGATTTATGCATGTATTTTGTCTTTGGTTGGGTTTTTGTTGCCTGGATTTGTTGGAAAAGAAGGAAGTATGTCGACGTGGTCTCAACTTTGCCTTGTTGCTTGATACTTGTGGTTGCAGTTCTATTCTTAGTGGGTCTCTCCTTTGGTCCTAACATTTTATGATTTTTTTATAATAATTTATAGATGGAGTAGAATGAATTCCTCTTCTTGTCAAAAAAGAAGAAGTTTCTTTTGTTGTTATTGACAAGAAGAAGTTTCTTTTGTTGTTGTTTTTTGTCTGGTCTGTAGTTGGGTTAAGAACCTTCTGGTGATCTAGGTAGTGGCGGATCCAGAAATTACTTTTAGAGTAATCACGATATATTATGAAAGGGACTCAATGAAATGGGGTATAGTATGTTGGGATTTATTCACAGTATACACAAGGTTCAAACAAAAACTACAAACCTTTAATGATGATTAATGGTATCTAATATACCTGTAAATTAAAATTTTAATTATTTTTTGGAGACTTGTATATTCTTATTGAAACTGGAGTACTAAGCTTTAACAGTTTTTTGCCTTTTGAAATAAAAGACAACTTGGACTAAAACAAAAGAAGTATTCAAATTCTGTGATTTTTGTGTTTAAACATGTTATACATTGTAGAACACGTGAATCAGTTAGATTTTTAATTTTCAATTTGTATTATGTTTAACCTTGCACACCTCACCCAAGATGGACCTCATTTGATAAAAATCATAATCTAAAAAAAACTAAGTTGTCAACGATCACTTGGTCAAGAGGTAATGACTCTTTGTTGTTGTATGAAAGGTTAGAGGTTCAAATACCATGGACATCAGGAAAATGAGTTTATCTCAAAAAAAAAGTGTTTAGGTGATTTCAAACTTGATCTTGTAGTGGTGGTTGCAAAGGACAACCACTAAGCATTTAAAAAGAACCTAGTTTAGTATTAAGAATAAAATAATGTGTATTATTTGTAATTAAATTATAAATGATAAGATACCACATGACCATTTTAAACTTAAATACTAACATTCAAGCAAAAATTGAATATTGAGGATAAATTCTTACTATTCAAAATTAAACCATATACATTTATTAAATGGTTATGGTGTTTGGAATACATAAGTTGCTAATTACTAGAATTCACTAGCTTGTGTATTTGTGGCATCACCACCCTTTTGGGTTAGTTATGTATACTTTTTATTCACCTTAGACATTTTGATCTCATAGAACTTATTATAAAACTTGTATGTCTCCACTGAACTTGATGGTATGCTTAAGGTAATGGTTTGGTTATTTTAATTTTATTGATGAAATGGTTTCTTGAGGTCTTGGACTTCTAGGAAATAATACTTCTAGTTTGCCCCAAAAGAAACTCTTCTATTTCCTGCTTTCTGGTTTCTATCAGGTTTAACCAGTCTTTTACTGATAGTTAGGAATCAGGTTGATTATTAACTTGATTACATATATCTTCTGATTATTGATCCGGGAGCCTCCATTGCATATTATTTTCAGCTTTTGAACTCCAATTGTTGGAGTAGCTATTATTATATCTTATGTCTAAACAGGTTATTGGATATCTATTTATCCTAGGGATGTCTAATATACCTATATATATGTACTCTTCTCGTATCAATAGAAGATTTTTTTATTATTTTTCACCACATGGTACCAGAGTTTAGGGAGATCTAAAAAAAAAAACCCTAACCACCACAACAGCCACCGCCGACTCCTGCACTGCCCACCGACGTCGCCAGTTTTTTTTTAGCATATATTATGATTGTCTCTTGCTGTTTGCTTCGTCTATATGGCCTCCCGTGATTCTTTTGTGAAAAATTTGAGTGGGATGTCTGAGAAACTCTTTGGGCGGAATTATCTCCCATGGTCGTAGAGTTTTGAGACCTTTGTTCTGGCACATAGAAAACAGAAGTACTATACTGACCCACCTCTTGATGTCAAGTCTGAGACGTATGAAGAATGGTTGGCTGATGATGCGGCTGTTATTACATGGATGACAAATAGTATGAAGCCCTCCGTTGCCTGTGGAATTATCTCACTATGGCCTGCCAAGAATATCTAGAATACCTTCCGTCTGAATATGGCCATGAGAAGAATATATCTCGTGTGTTTGAAATATATGAGCAGTTATTTACCTTACGACAGGGGGACAGATCTGTTCAGAACACCTTCACTGCTCTCCATGTCCTACTTGAGGAGTCAGATGTTCACTAACCTCTGACTACTGATATCACTCATCTACGTCGCTATCACAAGGAGTTGGCTGTTGCGGTTTTCCTTTCTTGTTTGAACCCTGAGCTCAGTTCTTAGATCAAGGACCAGGTGTTAGCTGCAAACACTCTTCCGGATCTATGCACTACCTTTGGCAAGGTTCTGAGGGTTTCTACAGCTATATCCCATACAGTGTCAGAGTTTCCTGCCATGGCTGCCACACGAGGTCGAGGTTGTTGTGGCTCTCGAAGAGGAGGTCGCGGTCGTGGTGAGACAGGTGGATGACCACGTTGTACACATTGTGGGCGGTTGGGTCATAGGATTGAAAAATGCTAGAATATTATTGGTCGTCCTCAGATGACAAATGTTACCACCGAGCCTTCCACAACTATTGTTACTACTGAAGCGCCGACATTCATAGTAGCACAGGCAGATTACGAGCGACTTCAGCAGCTAAAGGTCAACGACTCTACTGCCACAGCTATACATGCCAGCTCCTCAGGTACTAGTGTTCTACTTGCATCTAAGGATCTATCCTGGATCATTGATTCTGGTACCTCCTCCCACATGTCAGGTACACGTAGCTTATTTACCCAGTTATTTGATATTCGAACTGTCGTGATTGCTGATAACTGAACTTGTCCCGTCTCAGGTGAAGGAGTGGTCAACGCCTCTTCACAATTGCCACTTCAGATTATTCTTTTTGTGTCTGATTTTCCTGTCAATTTATTATCTAGTAGTGCTATCACAAAACAGTTACAGTGTTGTGTGACCTTTTTTTCCTTTCCATTGTACATTTCAGAATTTACAGACGGGAGGAAGATTGGTTTGGGCCGTGACAGAGGTAATAGAGTATACCTGCTAGTTCGTGATGAGATACCTCAAGGTTTGGCTTTTGCGACATCTACTGCTGAGTCGTCTTCCTTGTAGCACTATAGGCTGAGACATCCATCTCATCAGAAACTCCAACAGGCTTTACCGTGGCAGTCTGTTTCACATTTTGATTGTGAGTCTTGTGAGTTAGGTAAGTATCATCGTGCTTCGTTTAAAAGGTTGAGTCTTGCGTCTAATACTACAGCTTTTGAGTTAGTTCATTGTGATGTTTGGGGTTCATCTAGAGGAGAGTCTATGTCAGGTCATAGGTAGTACATAGTTTTTGTGGATGATTTTTCCAAAACATCATGAATGCATTTGCTTAAAGATCGTGGTCAAGTCTATGATGTACTCAAGAATTTTTTGATTGAAATAAAGAATCATTTTAATGCGACCCCTAAATTTTTGCGAACTGACAATGCACTTAAGTTCATTCAGTCCAAGCTTACTTCTGTTTGTGCTTCATTGGGCATTATCCATTAGACTTCTTGTCCTCACACCTCACAACAAAATGGAGTTGCAGAGCGTAAACATAGACACATACTAGATGTCACTCGTACACTTATGTTCCATATGTATGTCTTCAAACATTTATAGGCTGATGCTGTACTTACAGCAACTTATCTTATCAATAGGATGCCCTCTGCACCGTTTGGGGGTGAGGTTCCACTTTGCTGTCTAAAACCTAAGTCAACACTGTTTAGTCTGACACCTAGAGTTTTTGATTGTGTGGCATTTGTTCACGATCTTTCTCCCAGTCTAAACAAACTATCCCCACGTTTCATTAAATGTGTGTTTGTGGGTTATTCAAGGACTCAACGAGGTTATAGGTGTTTCCATCTTCCTACTCGGTGATATTATGTCTCTGTTGATGTCACCTTCTTTGAGTCCGAGTCGTACTACAGTGTCCTTTCACCATCTAGCATGTCTGTTCCCATTCCTTCGGTTGTTGAGTTGCAGGATGCAGATACTCAGTCCACACCACCAGTTCTTCCACGAGTCTCTCTTCTCTTGCAGGTGTATTGCCGACAACAGTATCCTTCAGTGCCTCCCACCATCGAGCCATCGTCCTCTGCAGATGCAAATCCGCCAATTAATTGTTACAACATGCCTATAGTCGTTCGAAAAGATACCCGTTCATGCACTGTTCATCTTATTTCTCATTTTGTGTCTTATGATATCCTACACCCTCGTATTCGTAGTTTTGTCTTGTCCCTTCTTTCTCAAACTATCCCCAAGACGTGCGAGGAAGCATTTTCCATTCTTCATTGGAAGGCGGCCATGGATGAGGAGATCGCTGCACTTACTAGTCGTGGCATATAGGAGTTAGTGGTCCGAACTGTTTGGACTACAGTAGTCACTTGCAGATGGGTCTATACCATCAAGTACAAGGCAGATGGCAACATTGACAGGTACAAGGCTAAACTAGTTGCTTGGGGATTCACTCAAACATATGGGATTGATTATGAGGAGACCTTTTCACCAGTGGCTTGTCTCAACTCTATCTGTATACTTCTGTCACTAGCTTTGAATAATTCTTGGGATCTGTGCCAGCTTGATGTGAAGAATGCCTTCCTCTATGGTGATTTGACTGAGACAGTATTGATGGAGCAGCCTCCAGGGTACGTTGCTCATGGGGAAGATCGTGTGTGCAAATTAAAGAAGGCCATCTATGAACTCAAGCAAAGTCCTAGAGCATGGTTTGAAAATTTTGGTTAGGTGGTACTTGATGGTGGTTTTCAACGGTGTGCAGTGGATCACTTAGTGTTTTACAGGCACACAGGTCGTAGATGTGTTATCCTGGCTGTATTTGTAGATGGCATACTAGTGACTAGGAGTGATTCAGAAGGAATTACAGAGATAAAGAGCCATCTTCATAGACATTTTGTGACGAAAGATATGGAAAAGCCTCGTTACTTTATAAGGATCGAGTTTGTCTATGGATATAATAAGATAGCGCTATCACAGAGGAAGTATGCATTAGATCTCTTACAGGAGACGGAACTTCTGAGGTGCAAACCAGAAAGCACTCCTATCAAGCAGACACCACCTTTTTGGGACAGCAGCTCAGAGTTACTGAAGGATTCTGGTCAGTACTGAAGACTGATTAGGAAGCTCATTTATTTGACGGTGATCCGACCTGACATTTCATATGCAGTCAGTCTTTTGAGCCAGTTCATGCATGAGCCTAGGAGGGTACATTGGACACGCGCTCTTCGTGTTTTATCTTATGTGAAAGGGGCACCAGGTAAAGGTCTAGTCTATAGGAAGAATGGTCACTCCAAAATTGAGGCATACTCAGATTTAGGTTATGCAGGTGATAGAGGAAATAGGAAATCTACGTCTGTTTTCTGCACCTATGTGAGAGGCAACCTGGTTACTTGGCGTAGTAAAAAGCAAAATGTGGTGTCAAGGTCTAGTGCAGGGGCTGAGTACAGGTCTATGGTTTAAACAGTTTGTAAGATGATATGGATAAAGTCATTACTTGAGCAGCTTGAATGCGATGTTGAGGTGCATATGTCTATAAAATGTGACAATCAAGCTGCTATCTTTATTGCAAACAATCTTATCGTTCATGAGAGGACAAAGCACATTGAGGTTAACTGTCATTTTGTGAAGGATTTAGTCATAAGAGGAGTTATCTCTACTCTATACACACATTCTTCAGAGCAGTTAGCAGATATATTCACTAAGGATCTTGCTGTAGGATTGTTTGAGTCTTTATGTGACATGCTGGGCATGATAAATATGTATGCTGCAGCTTGAGGGGAGTGTTAGAATAGTTATTATTATGTCTTATGTCTAAACGGATTATTGGATATCCATTTACCCTAAGGATGTCTAATATACCTATATATATGTACTCTTCTCATATCAATAGAAGGTTTTTTTGATTTTTCACCACACCAACAATTGTTTGCCTTTTGCTGACTTCATGGTCATTGTGAACTTGTTCCTTGGCTGTGAATATATTTAATTTATGAGCATGCTTGGTACAGTTTGTTGCTTGCTATTCAGCAAAGTTTAAACTTTGATGAGCCCTGTACAAGGCTGGCTTCCTAGGAACCACATGCAATGTTCACTTTTGCCACATCATGCACTCTTCCTCTAGTATTACTGATTCAATCTAACTAATATAAAATCTCATTCTCTTGTGGGAAAAGCCCCTATTATTAGATTTTGTAATCTGTTGATACCATGATCTCATTGACTCAAATATTTTTGAATAGCAATATGAATGGCCTGGCAAATTTGTTAGTTGAATGGATAAACTGATAAATTATTTCAGTAGTCCAATGGAATGAAAATATCCAAATGGTTAAACCTTAATGATAAGTTCCGAATTTTCTTATTATGATATATAACATTACTACATCGACTCAGTTTGTCTTTACCCTGTTCTCACTTTAAAGTAGATGAGCCAAATCGATAGCATTTACCACAATTTGTCTTTAGTGTCCACTCTTAGATAAGATAGTGAATGTCAGTTGATTGGCCACTAACTTACATGACATGAATGTTTGCAACTATTCCAGTTTTTTCCATTTTTAAAACTGACATGAATGGGAGCAGAAATGTTTCATCTTTCATGAGAAGTTGTTTCCTTTTTTTATTGATTAGGTTGCCAATTTCACTTGATACTATCAAGGGGAAGTAGGAAATGGGAAACCATGTAGAGAGCACAGAGCCAAAGAAATGAAAGGAGCTTGAAATTATCAAAAGGGAGAAGGAAACAGGAAGCCATGCATTGAGTGAAGTTAATCATGGTGAAGAACCAAAGGAGGAGGAAGAAGCAGAGTGTTCCTTTTGCAGTTTCATGAAGGGAAGCCCATGCAGGGATCTATTCATTTAATGGGAGGAGTGTGCAGCCAAGGCAGAGAAGAACAAGGAAGATACTGTGGCCAAGTGCTCTAAGGTGAAAGAGCTCCTCATGAAGTGCATGGATGCATATGCTAACTACTATGCACCCATCGTGAGAGTTGAGGAAGCCTTGAATGGGGAAGCTACGAGAGAATTGGACAAAGAAGTAGTATGCCAAAGCCATGGTACCAAATGTCTTTCATCGACACGTGCTGGTTTCTCAACATGTCAATACAACACTGATATGGCATCAATACATGGTAATTTTGTGAAAAAAGGCGATTTTTTACTGTATTTCCACCGATCATGGTTCCTAACATTGACACATGTTGGCGAAATTTTGCCGACACATGTCGGATTATGATATTAAGGAAACGACATTAGAGGGTAAATCTGTGTTTACTGAATTTCGATGTCGAGTC
>JAMKQA010016931.1:0-25470 GCA_024699735.1 Posidonia australis
GTGCATGATGTGTAGGGGTGTGTCCTAATGCTCAGAAATATCGCTCGTGTGCCGGGCCAAGAGTTGATGCAAGAATATTGCATAATAAGATCAGGGATCTAATATCTTGAGCGATTTATCATCCTTGATGCAAGCTAAGATGTAGGAAAACTGCTGAAAACAGAGGTGCCTTCCTAATGCATCAAGGAAGAGAATCTGATGAAAACCCAGAAGCAAAGTGGGTCGAAAAAAGCAAGCAAAACATATGAAAAACATGCTGTGTGCTATTGGAAACAGGCCACTGCGCCTGTTTGGTGCACCAGACTGGTGCGTCAGTCTGGAGTGCCACCTATGTGCCTCTAGGTGGGCGAGTAATGTATGTAGAGGTGAAACAGAAAGCTAAGTGAAGCAAAACATCAGAGGGTGTACTCTGGAAAAGCATGCAGCAGAAATCATTCTGGAAAAGCTCGGAAAAACATGCCTTGAAAGAGTTAAAAATGCAATGCAATGCAATGATCTTGAGCTCGAGGGCCTGAAGCCTCACACAAGATCTCACCTACTTGAACCAGGTGCAGAAAGCAATGATTCAGCCAAGCCTTTGGATCATGGACTGATACACATGATTCTCACAAGGGAGTAAGGTGCAATCAGTCTACCAGATTCAGCCTGGAGCTGAATAACAAAACAGAGAAAACAAATGGAAAACAGTCTGATCGAAAGCAAAAAATATGCAGGTGGCATCTTGGCAAACCAGAGAATCAATCAGAAGAAACAAGCTCAAAACTGTACGATAAATCCATGCAAGTATGGATGTAATGCAAGCGCTCTGATCTCTGGCCAGTCTGGTGCCTGCTGTGTGCGCCAGACTGGTGCGCGGGTTGGGTGCGGCTAGGATGTGCGCCCTTGGGAGTCTGGATCAGACTGTGACCTGATCCAGAACCCACCCAGCAGAGATACAAGGAGGATTTATGAAAGAGCTAAAGGGATTATGCTATGATAAAAACTGGAAAACATGCTGCGAGTGCATAGGGTCAAGAATCATCATGAAATCAAAGCATTTGAAACCAAAGCAAGTTGATGGGTTCATGCATGAAAACATGTGAAATACTTAGGAACAAGCATGATCTGGATAAAACAAATCAAAACTTGTGTAAATGATGATCAAATGCACATGCTTCTACGTGCAAGGGCATACATGGTGCATGGCAAAATATTATATGCAAGGAAAAAATAACTCATGCTGATTACATGCTAGAAATGCAAACATAGATTGGCATGGAGATTATTTACATAGACAACAAGCATGATGTCATGAAAACATCAAAAGCACCGAACAAAATAGATCATACTTAAAATTTAAACATGCTTTGTTCAGTTCTGAAATGACATTTAGAAAATAAAAAAGGGGGGTAGAAAACCTACCTCACGAAGTGTTCCTTCTTGCAATATCAGAGATAAGAAGATCCTTGTTGATTTGGAAGGCTCTAGGATGCAAGAGGGTGCTCCAGGGAATGAAAATAAGCTGCTGGACTGGTGGAGAGGCTCGTGCAGAGGTCGGGCTTCAGAGCAGAAAATGGCTGGTTGTAGGTTTTCTACTCAGGATTCTCAGCTCTCAGGATTTTTCCTCTCCTGTTATGGCTACCTGTGGGGGTCCTTTTATAGGGAACTCTCAGGGGTAAGTTACGGGAATAAGGAGAGCCTCGCAGACGAAGAGCCTGGAAGATTCCATGGCATATTCGTTGCTGGAGGTAACAGCCAAGGAAGGTGGAAAGCCAGTAGTCGCAGCCTGCGCAGCGTTGTGCGCCAGGGATGTGCACTGGCTAAGTGCGCCACCTATGTGTGCTAGGGAAGTGTGCTAGGTAGGTGTGCTAGGTTGGTGTGCTAGCTTGGTGTGCTAGCTAGGTGTGCTAGGTTGGTGTGCTAGGTTGGTGTGCTCTCCCCTATTGGTCTGGTTTTTAGATTGGGCTGCAGGCTTACTACGGGTTTGGTTGGTTCAAAGATCAGCCACATCCAAAGCAACAATTGGAGCCTTATCAATGAATCACCTCAAAATCGGGGTGTCTACACGAAGCATCGTAAGTTCTAAAACCTCGTTATTCCACAATATTTAAACAACTTTGTTAGTGCAGGATCGCTGGATCACCATCGGAGTTTGGTGCTTGCAGAACCTGAGTCGGACAAACCAGTCGATGGGCCAGAATGGGTATGTGTTGAGGATTATTATTCAGAAGAGGAAATTACGGACTTCAGAAGGAATTAAACATCATCTGTGCTACCGGTGATAGCTATGCTGGCATTGCCACCTCCGGAGTCAGTGGAGGATCTTTTGACCAATCCAGTTGCAGTATGGGATTCAGTAAGGAAGGATTCAGAAGCAGTAGCATCAGAGCATCAGTTAGTCCCAAGGGATTGCAGCCAGGATAGCCAGAATTAGTGCCTGAGGTGTTAAGAACTTCTAGTGCTTATTATGTGGATTTTGCTTCTGATGAAGAGGAAGGAGACGCTGTGGTAGCACATTTGGATAGCATGCTCAACGATCTAGAAGTTTTATTTCAAGAATAGTTGGCGGTACTGGCCGAAGATGCGCAAAGTGAGCTTAGGCGCAAGAAAGGAAAAGCAGTAGTGACAGAGTACACTGAGGAGTAGGCACTTGCACAGGGTCAGTCTGCTATCATGACCCTGGAGGAGAATAGATCCTTAAACACTAGACCAGAGGAGTTTATCTCCTATCAGTTGGGAGGCGGTTCTAGGTGGTATTATCAGTCTTGGCCCCACTTGAGCAGTGGGGTCCAAAAAAAAAAAGATCCTGAGTTAGGCTCAGGAGGGAACTCGAGTGGCAGCACACATATCAGTCAGACAGAGACCAGCTGCCCACCTGTTGTACAGGGTGTACAAAGACATCATGAAATTGAAAGCTTTTGTCTACCAGAAGTGGAGTAGTTGAACACAAGTTCGAAAATGGCAAAACCATAAATCATTAGAGGTGCATACAAGAAAACTAGGGTTACAGTGATCATTCTAAAGCACCGTCAAGGGCAGAATGCTAAGAAAGTGCACAACTTTAAGGACACGGATCCGTCAGGCCAGCAAGAAGTCCTTCCTAAGCTTATGACATATGGAGAAGAAGAAGCAGAGTTAGAAAGGGTGGAATGGATTGAGGATCGCCTAGTTCAACTAAACTTAATAGATGAGCATTGATTGCTAGCTATGCATCATGCACAACGCTATCAGAAACACATGGCCGAAGCTTATCAGAAGAAGGTCCAACCAAGAAGCTTTTAGCCAGGGGACCTGGTCATGAGAGCAATACATCTCCCTGATAGTCATGGCAAGTTCAGGCTCAACTAGCATGGACCATTCGTGGTCAAGCAAGTCTACTCCGGAGGGGTTGTCATCCTTGAGGACATGGACTACATCGAACAGTCAAAGCCAGTTAATTCGTGCTACCTGAAAAAGTATTATCAGTGATCATAAACAATGTGTCCTCACTCTGTGACATTAACACTTCCCGCCATGCATACATGAATTCATGTTCTTCCTACATCCATGTAGCTTTGCATCACAGCACGTACTAATTCCCCATTCAGCATATGCACATATAGGCCGATGTTTTTCATCATCACATGCATGGATCTTAGCCCGGTGATGATAAGCGGAATAAGCATGCCAATGTTGGGAATGCGTAGCACCTCCTTAGGTAGATACTATTCAGGAACCTAGGGAGAGAGGGAGCCACCTTTCATTGTGAATTGGGCGAAGTATCAAAGCCGCTCATGGACCCTACACCTCCCAGAGGGAGATAAAATGTTAGGGATGAGAGTGAGAGCGTGAGAAATAAAAAAAAATTATATATCTGTGAAAGGGCATAAAAGATTAAGAAGACAGAAGTCACAGATAGAATTCAGTCCTAAAGAGAGAGGCATGATGGGTAGCTCTGTCCCTCCAATTTATCTTGGAGAAGAGTCGGAGTGAATACCTGGAAGACATGTTCCAAAAGGGCCTAGCCAACCCTTTAAACAATAGCAGCTCCCCACCATAGACCAGGTACCTATTACATCCAAGCTAGGGATAGGGCGAACTCACATGCCTATAATGGAGAAAGAACAAACAATGAATAAAGTAAAAAAAGCAGGGGTATGGTCCAGTGGGGTTTGGAACGGAGCCCAAGACACAGTGCCATATTTCTAGAGAGCCACCCAAAAACTAGGGGCTTGGATAGAGTCTCGTGAGGTTTGGTGTTACCATTCCCTTGTATACTTGGTGATAAGCATCCCAATGCTGAGGGCACCAATAAGATCCCTTAAATCATTCAGCATGCATGCATCTTTTTCACAAATATCATCCTAAAAATGTCGCAGAGTACTATACCGTTCTCTTAGCAAGGATGTGACAATGACTTTCAGTCTAAGAGAATCAGGAGGACATCGCCTAAACTAGGGGCATGTAAGCTACTCTCATCGGTTAGGGCCACTTATGTCAAACCAGGGGCATGTTAGCTGTCCTATGGATAGACACACTGAGCTAGTACTCAACTAGGGACATGTAAGCTGCTCTGACTGGTTAAAGGGCATCCATGTCAAACCAGGGCATGTCAGCTGTCCTATAGTTAGACACTTTGAGCTAATGCTCGACTAGGGGCATGTCAGCTGTTCTGTAGGTCAAAGATCCCGATAATCTGCCTGGAGGCACAGTCATCAAATAATCCCGATCCCCCGAGTTTGAGTGGTCATATCTCATTACTTGGGTACTTGGTCAAAACTGGTTGATAACCAGGACCTCCCCTCAAGGTTGTGCACAAGATTTAGTCTGTTAGCAACTTTCTGTTCAGTCAATTACAACTTTAGGCCAGTTCCTCTGATTCTTACAATACCATTGCGCTGTATCTTTTACCTGTCTGCATTGATTTTGCTAAGTGCTGTTGAACGAAGCAAAATTGAAATCTGTTTCTAAAATAGTGTTTTGAGAATGTCCTGTAGGAGATCGTTTACCCCCTTTCTGAGGAGTCTTGGGCCAATAAAAGCAGAAGTGCCTTCCAAATCATGGGTTTCCCTACGATGGTGGTGCCCACATACTGCTCAGAAGTGCTCCAAGCATGGATCAAGCAGTTGACTGAAAGTGATTGTGACAAGCTGCGGATTTAGGGAATCTCTTCAAAGCTTCTGGAGATCGTGAAGGTGGAGGTTTCTCGATACCTTCTATGTGCAGCTGCCCGATTCTGGAAACCAGCTCATCATGTTTTCCACTTTGGGAGAATCGAACTGACTCCAACCTTGGAAGAGGTCCACAGAATATGTGGTCTACAAAGGTTCCTGGGACCCATCGTGTTCATGCGGCATGATGGGTCTTCTTCAGTCTTGAGTGAGCTAACTGGCCTATCAACCAGTGATTGTGGTCGTTAGCTCATTTGTACAGACGGACTTTCTCCCATGCTGAAGTTAGCTTACTTTGACAAAGTGGCCAGAATGTGCGCCTCCCTAGGCATCGAGCTTTGGTTGAAAGGCTTTGTTGTCCGCTTCCTGGGAGAATTGATTTTCAGCCATGGCCGGATGGTTTTAAACATTGAAGTCGCTGAGATCGCTTTGGCAGTTGTTACCCGACAAATAGATCTAGCCCTAGTCATCTTGGCGGAAACTTACCAGGCTCTGGACCGATCACTGCACCGCTGCCGACACTTTTATGGCTGTGGAGCTTTTGTACAGTTATGATTGGCTGCACATCTAGGTGTAGGAGTCTTGCACCTGCAACGATCAGCCTTCGAATCCTACTATCAAAGTGGCCATGCGCGCACGCTCACCTCAGTTCAGAAGGAGTACGAGCGTTTAGAAAGCTTGACAGAATAGAAAATCATCTGGCACATTATTCCTTTGGCTTCTCATAACTTTGAGGCCTTCTTCAACACAGTCGACATGTGGCTTATCATCGTGCCAGGGTTGACTGGTGGAGTGGAATACCACCCAATCCGTGTGATGCGACAGTTCGGTTACCAGCAGGATTCTTTTGTTTAGGGGCAAATGCTAGTGCGGTTCTAAGAATTCCCCCTAGGCTCCTACACTATGACTAAGGAGCTATCTCGCCCGCTTAGTGGGTCCATACGATTGACGGATCTTACAGTCATAGAGGGGAAGAGTTGCATAGAAGATTATGAAGCCGAAGTTGAAGAGACCTGGCCAATTTGTAGCGCTGCCCTGAGCCGTATGCCTTTCGCCAAAGCCTTGGGCTCCAAAAGATCCAGAGATGACACAGATTCTTAGCATTCATGTCATGTTATTGACTCTGATAATAAAATTCTTTAGAATGTTTCTGGCCAGCTTGATTGATTGCTTATGGTTGATACGGAATAGAGATCGCCATCGCGACAGCATGCGCATGACTAGTGCAGGATTCTACTTTCTTCTGCCTATCGGTTTGGTGTTGGGGACCACCCAGATAATAGTCGATTATCTCGTTTTGTTGCCCTGACCTAGACGAATGAAGTCTTCATAACTTCTGTGCCAGATAGGGTAAAATTCCCCCTCTCGCCTTTGAGGTCCTATCCGAACGAATGGAGTCAAGGCACCCCCTTCTCACCTTTGAGGTCCTATCCGAATGGACTGAGTCAAGGCACCCTCTCTTGCCTTTCAGGTCCTATCCGAATGGGCGGAATCGAAGCACCCCCTTCTCGCCTTCGAGGACCTATCCGAACGGACGGAATCAAGGCACCCCCCTCTCGCCTTTGAGGTCCTAACCAGACGGACGGAATCAAGGAACCCCCCTTCATGCCTTTGAGGTCCTATCCAGACGGACAGAATCAAGGCACCCCCTTCTCGCCTTTGAGGTCCTATTCGAGCGGATGGAGTCAAGGCACCCCCTCTCGCCTTTGAGGTCCTATCTGAACAGACGGAGTCAAGGCACCCCCTCTTGCCTTTGGGGTCCTCTCCGGACGGACGGAATCAATGCACCCTGTCTCGCCTTTGAGGTCCTATCCGGACGGACGGAATCAAGGCACCCCCTTCTCACCTTTGAGGTCCTATCCGAACGGATGGAATCAAGGCACCCCCTCTCGCCTTTGAGGTCCTATCCGGACAGACGGAATCAAGGTACCCCCTCTTGCCTTTGAGGTCCTATCCGAACAGACGGTGTCAAGGCACCCCCTTCACACCTTTGAGGTCCTATTCGAACGGACGGAGTCAAGGCACCCTCTCTCGCCTTTGAGGTCCTATCCGAACGGACGGAATCAAGGCACCGCCTTCTCGCCATTGAGGTCCTATCCGAATGGACGGAATCAAGGCACCCCCTCTCGCCTTTGAGGTCCTATCTGGACGGACGGAATCAAGCCACCCCCCTCTCGCCTTTGAGGTCCTATCCGGACGGACAGAATCAAGGCACCCCCTTCTTGCCTTTGAGGTCCTATTCGAGCGAACAGAGTCAAGGCACCCCCTCTCGCCTTTAAGGTCCTATTTGAACAGACGGAGTCAAGGCATCCCCTCTCGCCTTTGGGGTCCTATCCAGACAGACGGAATCAAGGCACCCTCTCTCGCCTTTGAGGTCCTATATGGACGGACGGAATCAAGGCACCCCCTTCTCGCCTTTGAGGTCCTATCCGAATGGATGGAGTCAAGGCACCCCCTCTCGCCTTTGAGGTCCTATCCGAACTGACGGAATCAAGGCCTTCCCTTTTCTCCTGTCTAGACTACCGGATGTAGTCTAGATGTTCCCTTCCTTGGTTCGGTCGGTCTGGACGAACCTCAATGTCCCTCTGTTGTTTTGAGTGCTGCTTCGAATGGACGAAATCAGCAAAGGTTGTTCCTTCCCTCCTGTGGGCTGGTAGCTCGAACTACTCGGATGACTTCCGTGACCATTTACTTCCTGGTCGGCAAGCACCGTGAGTCTTGTCCAGTGCTTCTCTCGACAAGTGTGATAACCAGTCATGTCTTTTAGGAGCTGATTGGTCATCAACTTGTCAGTATTTGGTCATCTGTATTGTCTTCTCTGATGTTTGGCTTTGGCTATGGCGACGGGACCTCTAGTGCGTTCACTGACTAATGGCCGATTGTCGGTAGCTAACTCTTTCTTACGGCATCAAGTGGAGTGTTTTTGTCAACCGGGAGCATCGGTCTCTATTCTACTCGTCCTCCGACCTCGCTCAGGGAGGGGCATCTGTAGACACCCCAATTTCCCAATTTTGCAGGATGAAAGTGTGATGGCTGGGTTGTTAACAACAAATAAATCCAGTAGGCCCATGAAAGCCTACTTTGGCCCATGAAGGCCCAAGAAGGCCCATAGGGCCCATTAAGCCTATTTAGCCCATAAAGGCAGGCCCATAATGCAACAACTCAGTCCATTTCCTTCTTCCTCTTCCAATCCAACAACCCATTTCCTCCTCTCTATTTACATTTTTTTCCCTTCACCTCATAAACCAATTTTTTTCCTTCACTGACTTCACCAAAACCACACGAGCCAACCACTGATTAGCAGCCCATCCATCCAGCCATCCATCCTCCAACCTGCTGACCAGCTACAGCCACCCTCTAGATCGAGCCCTTCATGAACCAAAGCCACTGGATACCTTACTGTGAGCTTGGACTGCCATTGATCTTTGTCGGCGCACAAGGGGACAAGAGGGAGTATGGAGGACAGTAGTTTGTTAGGTCGTTAGGTGTTGGGAGTTCTATTAGTTGGGTGGAGAATTCTGTTAGATGGTTAGGAGTTTTGTTACAGAGAAATGGGTTGTTACAAGTCATCGAACCACATCTATAAAAGGGGGTACAGAGCGAGAATTGGGGTGAAAAAAGGAGAGAGAGAGAGAGGAGACATCCCAGAGCTATACGCTATTCTCCCATGGCCTTCCCGAGCGCTCCAGCCTACCCCAGCGCCTTCCTCAGCAAGCTCCGATCACCCGCACCACTACTAGACCAGGTACACCCTCCTTTAGCTTCCATTGCCTTCAATTCTAATTTCCTAGGATTCCATGTGACTTCTCGAGTCGATTCCGATCAAGCCAGAGGCTTCCTCTGGTTAGAATCAGCCCTTAGGCCTCGCCAGAGTTGTTTTTTGGTGGCCTAGGTGGGGGGCTTGGTCTAGGGCACGGCCTTGGCCCCAGAGAGTAATCCCTTCCTCCCTAGACCTCCATCTTGCCTCTCTGCTCCTTCGTGCGCCGCTCCGCTACCTCCCAAAGCCTCCACTAGAAGCTCGCCAGAATCGCACCCAGAGGCCGCCGTCGGAGAAGACTACCGCAGCCAGAGAAAGACGCCATGCCTCTAGCATCGTCGTGCCTCTCCAAGCCTCCACAGCGCACCCTAAGCACATCAAAGCCTCCGGAGTTGAGCAACGACCTCTGGAACACGCCTGCGACCTTGCTTGCCAAAGAAGAAGACGTCGACGGCAGTCGGAGCGCTCCTTGCGTCACCATCCATCACTTGAGTCCCTAGAGGAGAGAAGGTGCTCCACTCAACATCCCGAAGCCTTCTGGACCCTTGGATCGTCACGCCGTAGCCTTTGGAGCTCTCTTCTTCCCTGACGCCGTCGCCAGAGTGCCTCGACGGCGAGGGAGGTGGGAGGCCCACTCCCGCCGTTGGATTCTCGATCCAATCCGTTGGATCTTCTCCCCTCCTTCTCTTCTTGCTTCTCGTGGGGTCTAATCTCAAATCAGACCACGGAAGAGCCTCCAGTAGCTCCTCCTACGGTCGCCGACGGGGGAGCTCCGTCGCCGACGGCGGAGCTCCGTCGCCAGTGGCCGTCGATGCCTTTTCTCTTAAAAGATTAAAAAATATTTTTTCTTTTAATAAACTTCTGTAACTTTTCATTTGTTACATTTGGATCCTTTTTTTTTATTACATTCAAGTCCTTTTCTTACATTAGGTCCCTGATCATTTTTCTTAAATTGTTTGAATAAAGTTTTAACTGAAAATATTGCATTATGCCCCCTGAGTATTCAAAATAATGTTTTCTAGGTTTAAAAGTTTAATAAAAACTCCCCAGAGCTTCTTTTCATTCATTTTAATCCAATATTTTTGCATAAAGGACCCTGAACTTTTTTGAAATCTTTCTGAATGCATATTTTTTCTGGTTAAATGGCATTGAAACCCTTAAACTTCACAGAAACTCTTTTGAATGCATTAATTCCTTGGGTAAATTGCACTTTAGCCCGTACACTTTACAGATTTCACAATGAATGCATGTTTTCTAGGGTAAATTTACTAAATTGCTCATGAAACTTTCATGGATCCTTTTTCTTGCATATTTTACCCTGAATTTCCACTGAATTGCTTTAAATGCTTGTTTTAGTCGCAGAATTGCATTTTAACCCCTAGAAACCTTCAATTTGACTAGGAATGCATAGTTTTGCACACCTGACCCCAGATTTCTCTAGAATTGCATGAAAAGTGTTTTTCTAAGTAGTTTTGGTGATTTGGCTTCAAAATTTCTGTTTTCATTCAGAATTTTGGTTTTTTGCACAAAGGCCCTTGAAATTCACACTTTTACACTCTCACTGGCATTTTGCATATTTTCCCGCATCTTTTCATACAAGTTCTCTCGTATTTTCTTCCTTACATTGTGCACACATTTCTAGCTTAAATCAAGCTTGGTTTTCTCCTTGTTTCCCTGATTTCTCTTGGTTTTCACATTTTTGATTTTACTTGGCTTTCCATTGCTCGAGGGCATATTGTAAAAGGCTTGACAATGCCGACATGGTACTCTAAATTTCCACTGATTTGCGAGACACTTTCCGAGAATTTCACGATTTTCACGATTTTCCTCATCGCCCAAGGGCGTACAGTAAAGCAGCATTCTCAATGCCTACATTTGTCCCTCGGATTAACTTTTTCCCTTTATTTCATTTCTTCTCTTTCATTTGGCATGTTTTCAGTCATCATTAGCATGAGCATTCAGACTAAGCAAGCGCACACCTATTCGACCATTGACAAGTAGGAAACCTAAAAAGACCGAGTTTTCTCGGGCACATCGGGGGTGCCTAACCCCTTCCCCATGCGTAATCAGAAACCTTACCCTTTCTCTGGCCCGCATGCATTTGTGCATTATATCCATTTGGCACGGAGCACACATATTTTCTACATCCCGTTTGCTTCTTGGTTTTCTTGTGTGTTTGGTTTTCCTCGTCTTCTCATTAAAAGACTAGGTGGCGACTCCTTTCCTTATCCTTTCTCATCTTTCCTTGGTGTCTCCAAGTCTAGTCTTCTTATCTGGATTCACCATCTTCGTCGTGACCTTATCGAGACTCCTCGTGTGTTTCCACACACCCGGTAGAGGAGAGCCGTGCAGGGTTCCACTGGCATGGTCACAGCTATACTTCGATGGCAGGATGTAATGTGATAAATCGTAGTCTATCTTAGGCTGGCATGTTGAGGCTATTCTCTGTTCTAATACTTATCGTGTCATTGTGTTTTGGCTGTAAACAAGTACTTGGCTGTGTTAACCTCAGGCATTCTCCAAATAATGTTTACCACACGTGAACTGTTGCGGAGGAATTGCTGTCATGCTGTTGATTCTGCAAGTTTGTGTAGCTCGTGCACTAACTGGTGTCCTTGTTGCTTATGCTCTTTAACCACTGAGCAGCTGAAATCCCCCTAGCTAAAAGTACTTGGAAAACCCTGTTGAACTAAACCATATGGAAGCAAAAAGGCTAATCCAAACAAAATTGTGATGATTATGATTATTGTGGTGGACTCTATTATTGTGAGAAATTTACTTATTTAAAAGTGACCTTTTTGTTTGATCAAGAGTTGCTTTTCATCTGCATTTATTGCTTTGCTTGTTTAATAAGTTCATTATCTAGATCGCTTGCTTGTTTAGTTTGATTGTTTGTCTACCCTCAGTTAGGTTGGAAAGCTGTATGTCTGTGAGAGGAGGATGACACCTTCGACTCAATTGACACTACAAAGATTCACAAGTCATAGGTGGCTCTCGTTGGGTAGTGGTGGCACTCGAACTCACTGTAAGATAGTGTAATGGACTTGGTTCCATGCCAAACTCTTTAAGGTCCTGCACTTGTTTTTCTTTTTAATATCACTGACTTTTCTTTTACTGCCTCATAGACGTACAGTTTCACTCTAACCTGGTCTTGGAGGTAATAAGCGCCCGATCTATTCAAGAGGCCTTTATTACAAGAGGGTGGGTCAGTCCCTCAATGGTGTGACTTTACTAAGTGTATACTCCTACTCTTCTCCAAGGTATGGTAAGGGTAGAGCTACAACACACGCCTTTCACTCTTGGGCTAACTTCTATCTTCTTTATTCTTTTATGCCCTTGCGAATGTATGTTTTCTTTTCTGGCTCACACTCTCAGTCACTCCTAACATTTTATCTCCCTCTTGGAGGTGCAGGATCCTTGTAGAGTTTGGACATTTCATCCAGCTTTGACGTTCGATGGCTCCCTTGCTAACTTGGTTGTCTAAGTAGTGACAACTGAGAAAGGATAATCCATTCTGACATAGGCAAGCTTTCCCAATATTCATCATCAGGTAGAACGTTATTGACAAGCAAACTATTATTTTCTATTGTTCTTAATGTTTTTCTGTTTTGTGTTTTTTTTCAACTTTTATGTTTTTTTAAATTTTTTTGTGTTTTGATATATGGTGATGCAAAAAGAAAAACAAAGGAAGCAATGGAAAAAGATACAACTCCAGTCCTTGTTGTTGCTGTCTTGTCAATGCCCTTGGGTTTCAAAGTAACTCCTAGTAGTGCCATTGGAAACTAGAATCAAAGTAGGTGTAACTGAAGCTATCAAAACCATTATTGAAACTGAGACTGCCATTGTGAATGTTTAATCTACTGGTGACATTAAAACTGTATCTCTGTTGGAGTTGATATCTGCTGTGACGGTTGTCACCTACTAGATCCAAGGTATTTGCACATGCAGGGTTAGATCGGTGCATGGCAAACTAGCAAAGTTTTGGTTACGCCCCCCCGCAGAGGAACAAGAACAAGAGTGGCACACGTGAATGTTGCCGGACAGAACTTGGGAAAAGGCAAGAGGACAAACAAAGTTGATGAGACCTGATGGATTCCCCGGGAAAGAACTAGGAGAGAGAGGTAAACCCCACTAAGAGAGTCGTTGGGTGAAGTCACTTTCCCCATGGCGAGGTCGCTTCCACCGTTGTTGCTGCCCCTACTGAATTGACACAACATGACGTGTCGGCTCTGTAACCATTCCGGCAATGGCCTTGTTGGTGGCACGAAAGGCCAAATGTGTCAGGGCCAGCAAAGTCACGGCAAAAGCGATAAAAACAATGACAAAAATGCGGGAGTCGTTGACTAGTCTACTTAAAAATGGGAGATGAGGAAAACAATTTTAAAACAATAAAATTATGCAACAAACCAATGGAAAAGGTCACGATGAACCAAAAAATGGGTAAGGATTCCTATTACACACGAGGAAGGTATTAGGCACCCTGATGCGCTTGAGAAATCAGTCTTTCATGGTTTCTTCGTTTACTCATGTGGAAATGTTGACTTTTCAGCCTGTTTCTGTACGCTCGAGGGCGATATGCAGTGCCATGCTACATGCAAGTTGTGCCTAGTGTTGTACCTAAAACTAAACATAAGTGAAGTGGGGAATGGGTCGTGTCCTATTGTTCAGCTAGGCTACACGAGGTCTGAATCACGGAATGGTGCAAAAGGATTTCACCGACAAGAACCAAAAAGGCCACCGATTCACAAGACCAAAGTAGTAAGCATCACTACTTTACTAGGTGCAAAATTAATGCAAATAGAGTTATTAGATGATAAAACTATGCAACTATAATCATGGTATATCTAGGAACAAATATCAGAAAAATCAGAGCCCATGGCAATCACGAGAACATGCAAACCATGACGCAAAACCTGCTGTTTGCATCCTATGACCAGACTAGTGTGCCAGGATGGTGTGCCAGTTATGTGTGCTAGTGATGTGTGCCAGTGATATGTGCCAGTTTGGTGCACTCCAAATACTCTGTTCTAGACTGCAAACTAAACTCAGAGCCTGGGGAGAATGCCTGTGATTAACTGTGCTAATGACCATTGAGAGGACTAACCTAGGTGCCAGGGGACACTATCACACTAATCAACAAAGTCTAAAACATTCCTCTCACTCTCTCCCTATCCATGCAAATTTATGGGTTCTCTTGGGTTGTTACAACCAAAGTTGGCTCTAGAGGTGCGTGGAGACATCCTAAATGACTGAGAAACATGGGAGGTCTACATGATATGTGAGTGGTGTGCCACAACCCTTACTTAGTGGCCGATAGCCTCATAAGGGACTTAATCCACCATAAAAAGACCAAATAGTGCAAATAAACACACAATGTAAACAAACAGTGCAAGCACTCTTACAAATAGCATACACGAATCATCATCATGATAAATAAACAATACAAATGATCAAACTGAACTGTACACAACGAAGCCATAGTCGAATTCATAGTATGGTATCCTATTTAAAAGAGCCTAGAGAAAAGAAAGACAAAGGCTTGAGGTAGGGAGGTACATGAGGTGTTTCTCTCCTTTGGTGGCTCGAGGTGTCTCCTTCTCGCTGCCTTGGACACAACTGAGAATACACAGGGATGCAGGGACGCTCTAAAGGTAAGTGCACTGGTTGCTAAGAGAGCTTAAAGTGTGGTGTGTGGAGAGCTTTTAAAGGAAATGGAAAACGTTGAAACATGGATGCCAAAGGACGTGAAGGCCAAGAGATCCTTGTAGGCTTGTAGGGGAATATCAAAATAGGTGAGGACCCAAGTGTCCATTCGCATATGAAGGTTACAAGTGGGGCGAACGAACAGCCAGCAGCCAGTGCCCTGAAACAGGGTTGTGCGCCAAGATGGTGCGCCACATAGGTGCTCCAAAATGGTGCTCCACATTGGTGCTCCATTATGGTGCTTCACAGTGGTGCTCTCCACCTAGCTGCCTGGATTATCGACTGGACCATGGGCTTGCCGTGATGTCTTGGCATGATTATCCATTTTAATTATAAACCATGTAAATGATTGTGATATTGCTTAAATGGTTTATTAATGGATAATCTGTTGATTTTGGATGTGTGAGCCTGTGGTTGGCTTTCTGTGCACCTGTTTGTGATCTGGGACCAATGTGGACTCTGATTTGAGGATGCACAGTCGCCTCGGTTTACGTGCCCAATCTTTCCTCTTTTCTTTCTTTCTTTTCTCCTTCTCGCACTCATGAGCTCACCACACACCCGTCTTCTTCCCCTTCACCCTACTCAACCCGTGCCACTACCATCTAGCGACCCGTGCCTCGCTATCATCTCTGACGCGATGGGTGGCTGGCGTGATGCAGGAGGAGGAGGGGATAAGTGAGGCAGAGGTGAGTGGAAGTGGGAGAGCTGTGTCGCAAGGAGGAAGTGGGAGAAGAAGAACGACGCGTGTGCAATCGAGGAAGAGGCGGTGGCCATTTGTGTGGTCCGCTGAGGGGAGAGGCTTCGTCGGGGTGCGAGAAGGCTTGCCGGAATGGGGGAAAGGTCACCAGAGGGCTAAGCTAGGTACGCGTCCTCTTCCCTTTCCTCTGCTCATTGTTTTCTTAACAATGGGTTAATTGCATGGAAATTGAGATAAATGCATGAAAAATTATGGAAAAATTGTAAAATGGTTGGAATGTGATGTATAGCATGAGAATATAGATATCATGTGGTTAGGATTGGTATTTGTGGGGGAAATGCAATTTTGGGGTTGAAGGCTATAGTAGCCATTCTTGAGCTCCTTCCCCTTGTGTTTTTTGTATGAAATGTGGGGTGGATGGAATCATGAATGGATAGGAGGTTTTCAAGTAGACTCAAGGGTCTACACCCCGTGATTTACTCATAATTTTTGATGTGTGTTTGGGGGGTTCGATTGAGAGTCCCACCTCGGGCGATTTTCGTCGTTCGGAATAGGGGAGGTGCCTTGGTTTCGGGTGATTCGGCATGCTGAATTGAATTCAGCATACCGAATCTCTACCAGATTAAGCCAGATACTTGATATCAGCAGGCCGAAAACACCCGATCGACCGATTCAGGAGGTTTCGGTATACCGAAAATATTCGGTGTACCAAACCAGGGATCTTCGGTCTACCGAACCTAAGATTCGGTCTACCATTTTTGCCCTGAACCTGGTATGCATAAATATGAGTTTCAATGAAGGATAATTGGTATGTTGTGTATATGTTAATGTTGTTTTCCCCATGTAATGACATGGAGGAATGTGGAACCCAAATAAATAGATATGGGCATGGTTTTGGGTTTTGGTCCCATAAATGAATGAAAAGGATAATTTTGTGGTTTTGGGCATGAGACCCAATTTAAGATTTTAAGCATGGTTTTCATGACTTGAGTTAGGACCCCAGTGGAGGGTCAAGTGTTGCAAGGAGATAGAATCCTGCAACGAAAAGAATGAAATGGAAAATGATTTTGAAAAGAAAGTTTATAGAGTTTTGAAATGGAACACTAATAATGTGTTAAGAGACCAAGGGGTTGGTGCCGACAACGTGGTAGGAGTATGGGGCTCCAATGAACCAGTTGCCAGACACGACTGTGGTTGCCGAGCTTGAGACGGTGTAGGCTGAGCCTAGGTTTTTGAGCCTAGTTTTTCAGGTCTTCGACAGTGTAGGCTGAGCATGGGTCGTTGTACCTAGTTGTTCAGGTCACCGAACTCGTGATGGTGTAGGCTGAGCCTAGGCATTTGAGCCTAGTTGTTTGGGTCACCGGCAGTGTAGGCTAAGCCTGGGTCATTGGACCTAGTTGTTCAGGTCATCGATGAGGTGTTAGACAAAGACGTATCCCCGTACACATATGAAAATGAAATTGATGTCGGTTGGCTGGGGCGGTGACATCCCGCATGGGGAATTTCACTGCGGCAGTGCAGGAAGGTAGGGGAAAGGATGTCCTTGCCTACTGCTTGTGCGCTTGGTTACCCCTGATCATGGTAACAACGGTAAAGAAAAGTGGAAATGAATAAAGAAAAGGAAATGTGATTTGGTCAGGATTGGACTGATGAAATAGTCCTAAAATCCTGAAATGAAATAATGATGATGTTTTTACCAGTTGCCAGCCTGTATTTATGATTTGGTTTTGAGGCCGTGAGGCATTGTGCTTTAGGCTGGATCTGGTCAGAGATGTGAATTTGAAAATATGATTTTGGGAAGAAATCTCAAGTATTGAAAAGGATATGTTTTGGAAAATGAATTCCAAAGGTTTTGAAAGGAAATGCAAAGGTGTGTTTTTGAAAGAGAATGTGGTTTTGGAATAAGTTTCCAAATGTTTTAAGAAAAGAAAAGAAACATGGCTTTTGAAAAGAGCATGAATATGGGATTGAATTCCCAAGTGATTTCCAATAAAAAGAAAAGAGGATTTTCAAAAGAAAACCAAGTTTTGATAATCAAAGAAATGAGTTTTATAATTTTCAAAAGATTTTTGTGGTGTCTGTGTTTAGGGCACGTACTGGGTGACTTAGATGTCACTCACTTGTGCTTGTTTGGTTTTCAAGTGCTGACCGCGTGCAGCCGAGTTCTGGTGCAGGAGTTGGAGCTTCTAGCCGCACATTGTGATCCTGAAGGTGAGCCTTAGTTACAGTTATTTAATGTTTCTGTAATTAGTGTAATTATACTTGATACTGTGTTTTAGTGGCGTGCCTAGGATCGGGGCGTTACACTTGCAGTTGCGGTTTTTGTGATGATCTTAGGCTAATCAAAATGTCAGGTAAGACCTGGGTGTGGTTAGGCCTCCCATGTCCGAAGCAACATCCTTCTGGGGAGTTTACCTACAAGTCGCCTCAAAATCGGAGTGCCTATAGATGCCCCTCCCTATGCGAGGTCGAGGGAACTGAGACCGATGCTCAGGGTTGATAGGATACCCCTATTTTGAGGTTGCAGAGAGGTGATGTTTGCTATAGGCATGGGGTCACTTATCTGGTGGATGCACTGAAAGTCATGACTCGTTGCCAAATGCAAATATGCAAATGCTGCAACTAAAATGCTGAAAATCAAAGCAATGCCAATGCAGCGATAAACTAAAACGCCAATGCGAGAGCTGATGCTGAATATAAATGCCACGCTAATGGTCCCGCACACAAGAATAGTATATGTAGTGCTGATGCTAGTGCTGAAGCGATATTGCAAAAAATAATGAAATCCTACGCATAGGGGGAACCATTGGCAGGGACATAATAAGTTGTCGGACTTATCAGCCAGATTATTAAGGTTATCAACTTGAGGAGGCGGGACACGACAAGTCAGCCAAGTCTTGTCAACCCGGACACCAAACAACTAGACGGTTGTCAACCGAGTAGTTGGGGGTACCAACCTAAAGAAAACATATGATTTGTCAAGTATGAAAGGAGGCCCTGTCCGCTCGAACTTAGGGTGAGCAAAGGGATTTCGCTCCCGCAAAGATCTAGGAGAGAAAAGGATAGGATTTGACCTCGATTGCCCGATCAAAGGTCGACTCTGACCACCGGTCAAAGTCAAGAAAAAGGATTTTTCGCCTGTGAAAATCCAAGGTAAAGGAATGGACATGACCCCGACCGCTCAGTCAGAGGTCAAATTTGATTTCCCTGTCAAAAGTCAAACAGTAGGATTTCACGCTCGTGAAAATCCAAGGAAAAGATATGACCCAGATTGCCTGGTCATAGGTCGACTTTGATCGCTTGGTCAAAAGTCAAACAATAGAATTTAGCCGCTGTGAAAATCCAAGGAAAGGAAAGGATATGACCTAGATCGCTTGGTCAACTTTGACTGCCCAGTAAAAAATTAAGCAGCAAAATTCCACACCCGTGAAAATGCAAAAGAGGAAGGGATATAACCTCGACTGCCCGGTAGAAGGTCAACTTTGACCACCTGATCAAAAGTCAACCAAAAGGATTTCGTGCCTGCGAAAATCTTAGGAAAAGGAAGGGACCTCGACCACTTGGTCAAAGGTCGACATTGACTGCCTGGTCAAAAGTCAAGCAGCAAGATTTCACGCTCGCAAAAATCCAAGGAAAGGAAAGGATATAACCTAGACCGCCTAGTCAATGGTCGACTTTGACCGCCTGGTCAAAAGTCAAGTAGTAGGATATCGCACTTGTGAAAATCCAAGGAAAGGAAAGGATATGACCTAGACAGCCTGGTTAAAGGTCAACATTGACCACCCAGTCAAAAGTCAAGCAGTAGGATTCCACGCCCGTGAAAATCCAAAAGAGGAAGGGATATGACGTCGACCGTCTAGTCGAAGGTCGACTTTGACCGCCCAATTACAAGTCAAGCAAAAGGATTTCGCCCCCGCGAAAATCCAACGAAAGGAAAGGATATGACTTAGACCGCTAGGTCAAAGATTGACTTTGACCACCTGGTCAAAAGTCAAGCAGTAGGATTCCATGCCTGCGAAAATCCAAAAGAGGAAGGGATATGACCTCGATCGCCTAGTAGAAGGTCAGCTTTGACCGCCCGGTCACAAGTCAGGCAAAAGGATTTTGCGCCCGCAAAAATCCAGAGAAATGGAAAGGATAGGACCTGAAAGTGGAATCTCATCAGCCTAGAATGAGAATCCGAAAGGAAAAATGATAATCCCTGGATTGTCACCTAGGAAGGAAGTAGGCTCTAGTTGTGCCCTAGAGGGCAAAAGGGTAATTGTGCTCACTACTAGCTCCATGACACGGAAACCTGTATCCTTTCTGAGATGCATGTGAAATATCATCTAAAAGAACCTTGTAGGAGTCTCAATCTCACTTGGCAAGGCCTATTCGCAATTTTCCAAAACTGAGGGACTTTATCGTAAATTAGCCTGATATGACAAAATTTTGATAGCTGTGTTGTTGCTGTGCTATGAATTTCGAAATTCTATTGAGTATTCTGCAAATTTCATGGTGTTAGGGGGCTTTCTGCAAATTGCCCCCCTCTGATGAATTTTTGAAGACTGTGCGCTCATTTTCTTGACATTTTACATTTTGCCTTTTAGATGTAAGCTGCAGAATGCTGAGGATCAAAATGCAATTTTCGAGGCCATATTGCACTTAGGCCTTGGAAATCAAACTATTTGTATTATTGGTACATGACGGGGCCCATTGGATAACTATCATAATTGCCAAATCATATTTGCTGGGATGTCCAACCATGGTGACATCAAAACACTATTTTGATGTTCTACAAACATGGATTGGTGCATTAAATGCTGAGGATCGTGAGTAACTGTGAATTTGGGGCATATCCTCTTTGTTGTTGAACATTGTCAAGGTGGAGGTGAACTGGCACTTGTTATGTGCTGCAGCTATATTCTGGAAACCCGCTTTCCATGTGTTCCGCTTTGGGCAAACGGAACTTACCCCTACCCTGGAGGAAGTCCGACGGATCTACAGGCTATCGCTGTACATGTCACCACCCATTTTCATGTGTCGTGACAGCTATGCTTCTGTCTTGAGTCAACTGACAAGCTTATCCCTAAGTGCTTGCGAGAAAAGCCTCATCTACAAAGATGGGTGAGTTCCAATGCTGCGCCTGGATTATTTCGATAAGATTGCCAATAACCGGGCATCAATGGGTAGCTTGTCGCTCCACGGCTTTGTAGTGTGCTTCTTTGGGGAGCTCATCTTCAATCATGGCCCGATGATAGTTGCCATTGAGGTCGCAAAGGTAGTGCTGGCCATGATCACCCACCAAATTGATCTTGCCCCCATTCTTTTGGCAAAGACCTATGTTGACTTGGATCAGGCATTGAAGCGTTCCCGGCATTTCCATGGTTGTGGCACCTTGGTGCAAGTAAGCTAACATTATTATTCTAGTGATTTACTATGCATATCTAACCATGCTTAGCTTTTTTCTGACAGACTTGGCTTGCTGCTCACATGGGGGTGGAAGTTCTACGCCCTCAACATTCCATTTTCGACTCCTACAGTCACACCAATCATTCATGCACCCTTCTTGGTGTCCACGAGCTATGCGAAAGACTGCAAAATCTTACTAATGATATTGTAGTCTGGCGCATTCTATTTAAAACTACGAAGCCCTCCACTGTCTTCTTTAACAACAGTGACATGCGACTGGTTATCCTACCAGGGCTTACGGGTAGTGTGGAATACCATCCTGTCCTTGTTCTATGTCAATTTGGCTTTTACTAGGATTCAATTAAGCAAAGCCCAATGCCCGACCGCTTCAAAAGATACGCTTTCGGTTCTAACGCGACAACTTCCGAGTTGGCTCGCCTGATGTATGGTGGCATTCAATCTTCTGGACTTGCCATTACTGAAGGTTTGGGCTACACAGCAGAGTACGAGGCCAAAATTCAAGAAACTTGGCCTGTAAATGAACTTCCTCCTGGCGGCACTTCATCTACTAGAGCTGGTAGCTCGAAAAAAGAAAGAGTTAACTGATTGTAAGCTACGAGTGCACTACTACTAAGCGAGCAAATTTTGTACAATTGATAAGCTGTAATAAAGAGACAGTCTAAAATTGGGGTGTCTATAGGCTCAACGGTGGTGTCTAGGTGTGTAATGTATCCTGAACCAGATGCTGTTGAGGGTAAAGACATGGATGTTGGTGTCGTGCCAACAACAAAGGCCCCACCATCAATCAGAGTTTGAAGGACATCCCGCAAAGTGTGGCAATTATCAGTCGAGTGCCCCGGGGCTTGGTGATAAATACAGTATACACTCGTGTCGTACCATCAAGGAAGTGGAGTTGGTGGAGGACGTAGATCCAGGAGTCTCAGAAACGACACAACTCGAGGAAAAATAGCGCTCAGCGACTCTCCTAGGCGAGTGTAGTCACTTGACATGTGACGGCCTCGTTTCCTCTTAGGTTGTTGTCCCTACTGAGCTGATGTGACGTGATGCACCAGCTTGACGGTGGAAAGTGTGTGTACAATGTGTAATGATGACCTATGTGGTGGGACCTAAACCTGATGTTGAGGTGGGCAGTGAGTATGCTGTGCTGTGTGTGGTGTTGATTGCGAGAGCAACAGTTGTGGCATCAGTATGTCTACAGGAGACGGACTCGAGAAATGCTGTACTCTTGCACAACTATTGGGTTGGTTCTTAAGTGACTGTGATGCATGCCATGACAAATGTAATTGTAGTGCAGGAGGTAGAGATAATGCCCCCATCACCGGAGCAGTGTGATGCTGGGGCCATGGTATGGGCGATAATGCAATGGGGTGAGCTTGCAATGCTATAGTGGTCTGCACTAGAACCTCAAGAGTTAAAAGAGGAGGACTCTCAACAAGACAAGGGGATTGTGCTCAAGCCTCCGGGCCAATGTTTTCAAGCTCTAAGCTTGCATGGCCGAAGACCCATCAAAGGATAGGTTAGAAGGCGAGAGTAGAACAAGAGTAGTCCTTGAAATAGATGCAACCGCAGCTTGTTGATCTCCTGAAACAGGAGGGCCCGAGAAGTGGGATGCAGCTGGCAAAACTTCTGGAACCCGTGTGGTAGTCACCGTAATCGATTCAGTGACGGGCCCTAGATCGGCTTGTGTCTACTGCTGTCCCAGGTAATGAGGTAAAGATCCTCCATGATTTCCAAATTGGGACACTTGGTGGGAAGAAGAAGCACCCAAAGTGGGAGAAGGAGAATCTGAATGCGGGGCCTTCCTCAAAACAATAACTAGAGGCTTGCGAGGCCATGGCTAGCTGCAAGTGAAATAAAAGAAGCTATGGAAAAAGACAAACGCACTAGCACTAAGACGAGCTATTGTCAAAAGTGACCAATAGCTCGCAAAAGGCAAGAGAAAACAACCACGGGAGGCCACCCACAACGAAGACACATGAGCTCTTAACTGAGGACCTTGCAACATGCTACCTGAGAAAATAGGAAAGAGAAATAGGTATCAGAACCTGAACAACGACACACAGACAAATGCGAGTTATTAAAGTGGTATGCAATGACACATAATGTGGATGAATGTCCTAAAGTGTACTCTCTCACCATGCATGTCTCATATAGGGTTGACCACATGGGATGCACTCATGGGTTTTAGGTTTTGACTTTGGTCAGAAAGTAAGGTTCCCATTCTAAATCCTGGCCAAAGTGCAGGTAGAGAATAGGTGGTGCGTTGGTGGTCTCGTCTCCTATAGTAGCATGGAGTTGTACCCTCTACAAACACCGACACGACCCTAAACAAAGGGGGACAAACTAGCATCACGCCCTACGCCAAAGCTATAGAACGGGTTACTAGAATTGTCCTTCGTAAACTGTATGTGGGCTCAGAGGAGAAGATGCATGCTTTCTAAAATGATCATTCATGCAATATGCTTTTGCGTCTTTTACTTGCATTTTATTAAACCATGAGGAATTTGTGAGCATTTGTCTCTAGTTATGCCTTATTGTTTGTTTATCTAAGTTTGTGTATTTTATTTTAACCAGATAGGGAGGCAAAGATATCCCTACTCTCCTAATCATGGCAAATACAATAAAGGGGATGAAAACACACAATCATGGCATCCAATCGCTCAACCAACAAGCAAAAGGCATGAGCATAGCATGTGCTAGTGTCGTGCTCACAAGTAAGTGAAGAAAAGCAAGCATCATAACAAAAAGGCATGAATCAAGTTATGTGCATGTGTTGGCATAGCAATCATGTAAAAAGGCATGTATAGTCAAATAAGTACAAACAAGTAAAATAAGTAGGCAAACATAAAGTATAGACCAATGCCAAGCAAGCAAGAAAACCAAAACGAAAGTCAAAATGTGGTTATCCCCAGCGGAGTCGCCAATTCCTATGACCATGCCGGTGGAACCCTGCACGGCTCTCCAAGGTGCGTGGAAGCACACAAGGAGTCCCAATATGGTCACGACGAAGATGGTGAATGCGAGGAAGAAGACTAGACTCGGAAACACCAAGGAAAGATAAGAAAGGATAAGGAAAGGAGTCACCAACTAGTCTTTTAATAAAAAGACGAGGAAAACCAAACACAAAGGAAAAACTAAAAGAAATCAAGGCGAAGAAAACATATGCATGCTTTGTGCCTAATGGATGTAGTGCACAAATTAATGCAGGCTAGAGAAAGGGTAATGATTCTTGTTACGCATGGGGAAGGGGTTAGGCACCCCTATGCACCCAAAGGAATCGGTCATTCTAGTTTTCTTGCTTGCTAATGATCTATTGTGTGTATGCTTGTCTACTCTAAATGCATATGCTTAAGATAACTGTGAAAACATGCCAAATCAAAGAGAAGAAATGAATAAAAGAGAAAAAAATTGATAATCTGAGGGAAACTTGAAGGCATTGCAAATGATAATCTGAAGAAATTGTAGGCATTGCAAATGCCACTTTACTGTATGCCCATAGGCGATGAGGAAAATCGTGAAAATCAGGAATACTCAGAAAACATCATGCAAATCAGTGGAAACTTGAAGAAATCCGAGAAAATCAAGTTGGAGAAAATAATCCTCACTCGAGTCAATGTTGGCATTATCAAGCCTGTTAATGTACGCCCTAGGGCGATGGAAATTCAAATCAAATCGAAATCATGATAGTCGGAAGAAATCTGGGAAATAATGTGAAAATCAAGTTTGAAATAAGTTGGAAATGTGTGCATGATGCAAGGAAGAAGGCATGAGAAAATATGCATGAAAACAGGGAAAAAAATGTACAAAATGCATGTGTGAGTGAAAAAAGTAAATTCCAAGGGCTTTTCTACAAAATTCACATATTCTAAATGTAGGTTGAAATTTTGAGGCTAAATCAGCAAAAATACTTAAGAAAACATTCTTTATGCAATTTGGAAGAATTTGGGGGTTAAATGTGCAAAACTATGCATTTTTGGTCAAAATCAGGATTCCTAGGGTCCAATCTATAATTTTGCCAGTAAAACATGTGTTTAAACAATTATGAAGTAATTCAGGGTTAAATGTGCAAGATGATGCACTTGAGTTTGAACTTTGGTGGCGCTCCAGTGACGGCGACTGTTGGGAGGAATCGAGGCTCGATTCGTGGCACTGGAGCTTTTGGTGAGTTGGAGGAGTATTGTGGATCGTTTCCCGGATGTCGGAGCATCGCTGCGAAGAGCGGAGAACCAGATTGCATTTTACTGTAGCCTTCTTCCCCGACGATGGCGAGCGCGATTCTGGTGAGGTACTCTTGGTGGCCTCCAGAGGGATTGAAGCAGCATCTAGAGTGGCAGAGAAGCAAGGGGAGGCCAGGCTTAAGAGGATGATGCACGCCAGGGCACGAATTGTTCACTAGATTCGTACCCCCACCTACGTTGCTGGAAAATCGCATCCGACAACCCAAGAAAACCTGATTCCGACGAAGGCAATCACCTGATGTTGCTGGAATCAGTTGGGGAAGATGGAGGAAGACCTAGGGAACCAGAATGAGGAGAAATTATGCTCTGATTGAAGCTTACCTGAGCTGGCAGAGATGTTGACAACCTGAGCTTGTCGAAGATGGCCTGAAACTTGAATTTTCCTTCTCTCTGAGCATCCCCTCTGATATGAGACTTCTCTAGTTGCTCTGGTTGAGAGAAATCTCCTTGGTGGCTCTCCTCTCAATTTTCCAAGTTTTTTTCTACCCTTTTTCTTTTTTCCCTGCAAATGGGGGGGGGGGGGGGGGGGGGGGG
>JAMKQA010016933.1:0-17023 GCA_024699735.1 Posidonia australis
TTCCAAAGCATCAAGGAGCTTATTATCTTGGGTCTTCTTTGAAGGAACATCTTGGACAAGGTAGGCCCTTCCCACTTTTCCTTTAAGTTCTTATTCTTATGCATTGAAATAAGGCATGCTAGAAACTTCACATATGGTCTGATTTTTCTGTGTTTTCATGATGAATTTACTTGTCCTCCTTGCAAGATGCTCTCCATGCAAATCTACACTTTTGTTTGCAAGCATGTTTACTTTGTTTCTAACATAAAAATCTGCACTATGTCGCCTGTATGAGCTATCTTTTTCTTACTATTTCTTTACACGTAGATCCATGCCATGTACCTAAATATTAAGTTATGCAGTAAAGATATTCTTGGTATGATCATCATTTACATATGTTTTGTTGGGTCTACTTGTTTCATGTTTGTTCTTTTGCATTTTGTATGCATTTGTGCCATGAACCCATTAAATCATCTTAATCAAATGATAGCAAGATGGCTTTGATCATATGCATCCTGTCATGCTTTCAGCTTTTAACATCCGCATGAATCAACCTGCATTAGTATAAATTACCCATCTTTATTCTGGGTCAGATTCTGGATCAGATTGCAGTCTGATCCAGATTTTCTGGGGAGCACCTAAGTGGCGCACCAGAGTGGCGCACCAACCCAGAGCACCACTCTAGCGCACCATTCAGGAGCACCAGACTGATCAGAGAGCAAAACATTCAATTTTGCATACCTATTTGCATGGTTCTCCGAATGACTTTGAGCTTGATTCTTTTACTGCTCGTTCTTTGATATTCCATGGTTTTGCATGCATGTTTTCAGTTTAAAACAAGATTGTTTCCTAGTTATTTTCCCCTTTAAATATTCAGTCCTTGGTCAGAATATGGTAGGTTGGTTGCACTTTACTCCTACATGGAGAACCTTATGCATCAGCCCATGATCCAGTGACATGGCTGAGTCTTGCTTCTTTCATTTTAGCATAACTAGGTGGGGTCTTGTGTGAGGCTACCAGCCCTTGAGCACAAGGTCCACAACTCATTGCACTTGCATTACTTTCACTTTTAAGGCATATTTTCCAAGTTTTGCGAAGGATTTTGCATTGCATACATTTCCAAAATGCATTCTCATGTGATTTGGCATTGCATAGATTTTTGTTTTTCCTCAGCACATCTTTCTGGCCCACAGAGGAGCACCTAGGTGGCTCACCAGACTGAAGCACCAGTCTGGCGCACCAAACAGGCACACTAGCCTGTTTTATAGTAGCACATAGCCACTTTTGCATGGTTTTCTGGCATGATTTTTGTTTCGATTCGCCTCTAGTTTTTTTCTGGTTTTCCTCCTTGACATAGCAGGGAGGCATGACTCTATTTTTTAACTATTTTATGCATGTTAGATTGCATTTGGCATATAAGAAAGCAAGGATGAAAAATCACTCGAAATTGATATATCTTTGATTTTATTCATGCAATGACTTTGCATCGACACTTGACCTGACATACGAGTGATACTTCTGAGCATTAGGACACACTCTAGCACATCATGCACCCTTATTTTAGACACCACACACATTAGCATGGCATGGCATATCGCCCTCAGGCGTACAGAAAAGGCTGAAAAGTCGACATTTCATAAGCAAATGAGAAACCAATAGAAGACCGATTTATCGAGCACACGAGGGTGCCTGATACCTTCCTCGTGCGTAACAAGGATCCTTACCCATTTCTGGTTTATGACCTGCTTTTCCATTGCATAATTTGCATGTTTTATATAGTTTTCCTCGTCTTCCATTTTAATAGACTAGGTGGCGACTCCTGCATTTGCATTTTTTTTTTATTGTTTTTTTTGCCGTGACTTTGTCGATCCTCGTGTATTTGACCTTTCGCGTCAAGTCCCGAGGCTGTCGCCGGCATGGTTACAATATCAAAGTGAAAATCTGATATAGTTTAGGATATTAGATACCAATAAGACAATAACTCATGTTGGGATGACTCTTTTCAACATTGTCGACCATAGGTAAATCTATTAAAGTCATTAGGTCCAAGTCATTGTAGACCAAATTAGGACGTGCATTACCTTCGTTTTGAAAATAAACATCTGGATCTGTGATCCTAAAACATATGCTCATTTCTGTATGTAGGATTGCATTGGACATTCGATTTTGGACAAGATATCAATTTGTTAACCATTGCTACACTTTTTCAAACGATCACTCAACCAAAAGTAGCCATTATCATATTTAAGAACCCTTCCACTTGAGAAAAAGCATTATCCCATTATGTAGCAAGCTTACGCCTTCATTTAAATGCATTCAAGCTTCCATCTTCTACAATTTTTAGCTTTCAAGTGTGCTGCTCATGTTCAAATGAAAATTGCTACTACTTCCAATTTCTTGGGGATTCTAATAGTTAAAAAACAGTTAAAGCTAGTTATTTTAAAATCTAAAACTTCTTAGATTGTGTGAAGGAGAAAACTATGGTTCATTCGAGTTATCTGTGAGTATGTTCATTAATAAAAGTAGAGTTATTCTTGACTTGTCAATAAGATCGAATTAAGGAAATCTTGAGAAGTTCTCAAGAAATGGGATAAATGAGAGCGAAATGATTTACCTTATTGCTTGGCAGAATCTTTATCTAGGTTTCATTTGGTAATGATTATTAAGACTTATATGAAAAAAAGCACTTGTTCCTGAAAAGTTGAAATGAATATCATTTCTTATGTCAAATTATTTCAATAAGATAACTTCTTGTTTATGCATAAAAGTTTTCAAAAATGTTAATTTCATAAAAATGTAGAACCTAAATTTTTCAAAAATACTACTTACTTATAGGAATAATATGTTTTCCGTAAGCATCACTGAATGGTACATTAATTAGAAGCACTCGAGTATGAGTTGCCGGATTCAACCATATAAAGACCCACATTTAATAGTAACTACCACTGTACTCTCATGTTTTTTTTTTTTTTTTGTAAACGGTAATTGATATATATTACATTCAAATAATTGGCTATGATAAACCAGCACCAAGTGATGTAATATATATGATGTCCATGGAAGTTCAACTCCCGACCTCTCGTACAACCACAAAGATACTTCATCACTAGACTAAGTAGCTACAGACCACTGTACCCTCATGTTGTTCATGAATATGGAATTCATCAAAGAACTAGATATCAGAAGCCTCATGAGCGGACTTGAATCTAAGACTAGTTATAAGACCGATAAAACAAATGGCTAAAAAGAGTTTTGGATATGAAAATAAGGAAATGGGAAGTAGATAAAAATTATGAAGCTTCTCCATTGTTGATCTTCATCTTTCAGCGTATACAAACTAGCTTCCAGATGTCTTTGTTTGTTTCAAATATCTGTCAAGCACAATGCTCATGAATTCTAGTTTTACGACATCACGTTGATAATGACATGTGAACTAACTTGGCACTTTAGTTGGAAACAGTTCCATCCTAAATTTATTCTTGTCTTGCAACAAAGTACTAGTGAACATGAGCACTTTAGACTAAATTTCGATATCTTTCCACTTAAATACCCCAAGTCATTGCAAACCATGGAACGATTGACAATTAAAGATTGACCTTAACAGCACCTTGCTCTCTCTTTCTATTATTGTGCCACCTTAACCACCACCTCGTTTCCTCCTCTGGTAAGAGGACTAGATTATTCGCGTTTGAATAAATTATAAGCTATTTGTCACAGCATTGTCACTTTCTTTTTTATTTAGGATAAATTATAATTTATTCTTTTCAATTATTCACGTTTTTCAATTTAATGTCCTAGACTTTTTTCAGATTACAACTTGTTTCCTTCGATTAAAGTGAATTACAACAAACCTCCTTTTTGGATAGATAATATTAAATTTTTACATGGTTTGATCATTTTATTCTTTGTAATTTATCATTTTAGGATTTAAATTGCAATTTGCTTCCCTCAACTATTCGCATTTTTCAACATGGTATCTTAAACTTTTTTTTATTACAGCTTACCTCCCTTTAGGATTAAATTATAATTTATCCTCCTCAACTATTCGAGTTTTGTAAGTTAAATTTAATGTTTATGACGTAGAAGGGACTTATTGTTTAATAAAAGAAGATGAAGAAGAAGAAAAAAAAAATATTACAAAGGTCACATAACCGTTTAAACCTGATAGAAGGGACTTATTGTTTAATAGACATAGTTGAAGGAAACAAGTTGTATCGAAAAAAGTTTAAGGTACTAAGTTAAATAGAACTCAAATTGTTGAAGAGTTAAATGTGAAAAAAAAAATGGAAAAAGAATGATAAATTTATCTAAATATATATATATTATAACCGTTCAAATCTGACAGAAGACGTTTTGTTGTTTAACAAATGTACTTAAAGGAAGTAACCTGTAACAAAAAAAATTTTAAGGTATAAAATTGAAAATATGATTAATTAAAGGAAATAAATTATAATTTAATCCTTTTATTTATTATAATTTCTTGACGAAGACAGCAATGGATAGCTCTAAATTGCCTAAACCACTTAGTTTGCATACCATTAGTGGTAGGGTTAGCCAGCACCCATCTCCCAAAATTGACATTCCACCAATGCGTTTCTGTCGTTAGCATGCTTTGATTGAACTCCTCTTACCGCATATTCTCGTACCAAGAAGAATGCGAAGACGCAAGTTATAGATTTGGATAACTGTGGATTTGCCGTACATATCAAGAACCGCACTCTTACCGAAACCATGATAACTTACAAGCCGAACTGAACAACGTACGCAGCAAGACGGGTTTTTACCTCTCGCTTGTAAACATGGACCAGTTGTTGTTGTATTGGCATAGACAGGCTTGTACTTATAATTTGGTTTATTCATATATTTTTTTGTACTTTATTACATGATAAAGTTTGGAAGTAGATGTTTTTGGCGTAATAAGGCTAGTGTAGGAATTAACAGCAAATCGAAATAGAATGTGAAATATACTGGAAAGTTTTAAAATCTTGTAAAAATTCGATGCATACGTATTGAAAGACAATTTATCATGTATGTTCTACATAACTCAAAACATTGATGCTTGTCGGTGTAGTGCTGAGTCAATTGGTTCGGTAGATCGCAGTTCCAGCTTTTCCATGCATGGGCGAAATTGACGGCATACCTCCACCTGGTACACTGCATTGACTAACGGGCAACAATCTAAAATCCCGACAACTATGAATGCTGCAGTTTCCGAATTTGCTTAGGACACTTTTTGGACGTAGCTAAAATTTCAGATGGTTGAAAACTTGGAATCGATTGGGAAGTCGGTGGATTCCAATCATATCGTAGGAAGGTCACCAAATGGGAGAACCAGAGATTGATAATCAATTTGATTGGAATGTTTTTTCACATGGAGTTTCCGTCTAAGGTCTCAACTCTCAAGGGGGGGAAGCTGCAACGAAACATAAAAAAGAAAAAGAAAATAGTAACTTTTCCTTACCACTCGATTACCCTGTTCCTCTTTTCTCCATTCACCCTTTTACTTTTACTACATTTTATTACACAAATGGGGGGTGGGGTGGGGTGGGGTGGGGTGGGGTGGGGTCCTTACAAAAAGTCACCCACTCGGGCTGTATCTTAAGCATCACTCCTTCGGCTGTTCACTTCACAGATAATGCTGCTCTCCTGTCCAGATATGACCACTTGTTTCCGTGTCATTAAACCAACACCGAAAGCCCCCGTACCTATTGCTTGTGTGTCTCCTATAGAGAAAAAAATGCCACAGTGAAGAGAGATAGAGAGTGAGAGACAGGAGCCTTTTTCCTGGTGCTGGTCGTATGTCCTTTGCCACATGTGGTAACGAGCAAGAACCCAGAAGAAGACTTTGCTTCTCCAGGGAGAACTTGCAGAAGAGAAGAGAAGATGTGAAGAATACCCAGAGGAGGTAATGAAATATATTACTACCATGTACGTGTAAATTCTATCTGCAACTACTGCCCGAGTTTGCCATTTTCCTTTCTTTACCTGCGTTTCAACATGTGACCATTTCTCTGTCCGCAGCACCCACGTCTCTGCTCCTGTGTGTGGCCCTGTCATGCTGTGCGTCCCGTGTAGCAACCTGCTGTGTTAAGTGAAAGGGAAACGGTAAGAAAAAACTAGTTCTCAACTTGTGAATGATATCGTGCTTGTTTACCGTTGCTTTGTTTTTTTTTTTTTTTTTTTGTATCTGCTTCTCTGGTCCAATCTGTATGAGCAATTGAGCATACCAAGCAGCATTACATGATGTATACCCTTTTCATCATAAAACAAATCTGCTTTTCCCCCTTGTTTTGCATGCTTTTTTACCTGTCGAGTTTCTGTGAGTTGTTGTTTTCGTTTGCTTATATCGATTACTAGCTTGGGTTGTTCTCCATTTTTCCCTTGTTTTTTGAAAAGTTTTGCGTTGTTCTCCAGTTGGAGTGGTTGGTTCATGAACCCATAAAGTTGCTGTCTTTTTGGGTCTTCTTCTTTTGTTCAGAGAACTCTGGATTCCAGTGTAGATTTTAGTCTGACATTTCCGCTGAAGCTCTTGCAACAACAAAACCAGGAGCCCGTTCCTTCTTCCTGAGGTATAGTTCATGATTTTCTTCTTCTCTCTTCTCTTGTTCCCTAATCCTATTCCTTCCCATTTTCTTATGAAGAGGATGGATGAGTATCATCACTAAGGTTTCAGAGTTTCAGGAAGAGCGGAGGATATTATTTTCTTGTCATTAATCGAGTCGGTGGATTTTTCTAGTAGACTACCAGGATTAACAAACTGGATCTGTACCAGCAATATCTAATAATTGTGCTTCATCTCTGCTTTTCTTGCATTTCCTCTTTAATGGATTCTGCGGTCCTACCAGTATTTTGTTTTTTACCTTCTCGTGATGGAATGAACATATGGAAATTTTCCTCCTGTTTGGCTTTATTCTAGCTTATTTATTTAATGCCTCCATATTGTAGTACGCAATAAAATAAGGAGGTTGTCTTAGCCACCTTTTGTAATTAGCCAAGTTTTGACTAGCTAAAGTTTCCATGTAATTGAAGCTTCGTTGCATATTTGTGCCTGATTTCATATTTTGAGCTGTTCCTCGTTGTACAGTACTTGGTAACCGGCTTCTTTCCATCTAGTTCTTTCGCAGAATTTTACGCAAGTTTTCGGCGTTCTGTATAGCAAGGAAGTTTCATCTAAGGTTTATATTTCGAAACGAACAAGTACTTGACATGCATTTTGTTGTATTAGTCTGTGGAAACACAGTGCTTTCGGACCTTACGTTCTGGTCCACGCATTTACAGGATTATTTCTTGAGTCGCTCCTTTTAGTTCATAATTATTTTACCTTCCAAGATTGTGATTATCTCAGTTGCTCTGTTAGTCGAGTTATTTCACCCAGCAATACTTCATTTGTCTCAATGTAATGTTGATCCAGTCCTTGAGTAGGAATATTGGGTCGGTCCACAGTTGAACCAGTGGCCATTCTGATCTTAACACATGGAGTTGCTGCGTATTGCTTCCAAAATACGTGCAGTAAGTGGTGTCAATTCTTTATCCTAGATGAAGTTCCATTAGTAACCTCAGAATACCCTAAATTCTACGGATTAGGCAAATGAAACATTGGATCCGCATGGAGCCTTTTCTTATGTTTGGTGGTCTTGAGAGCACATGCTTGGTTTTGCTACTTGGTATGACAGTCAACTCACAATATCTTTTAGAAATATCTGTTCCTCTCTTGCTGTGGATTTTGTTTTGTCATCACCATGAATCCTGTCTCTTTGTAATGCTCATAGGAGCGAACAATGAGTAAAAACGCTTGCCCTTCACAGTGGCCATGCTCATAGGAGTCATTCCTTTTACATGCTTTCATTGTGGCTTTTCCAGTAGTTGTCAAATGCCTAGGCCTTGTAGGCTGTAGCTCCATCTCCTTCGAAACTAATTGCTATTAGTTTTTTTGAATCTTGTTTTTCTCAAGTTTCTCTACAGCTCTATCACCAAAATGGAAAGGCGAAGTTGGCCTTGGAAAAAGAAATCATCCAAAGAAGCAACAGCAACAACAGAACAGGTGCACTGATTTATATTTATTGCTTAATGTCAACTCAAAGCGTGCTGGTTTTACATAACAACCAACATGATAAATGGGAATTAAGAATGATATATATGAAAGAAATTGGCAGTCTGTTTTTCGAGTGACTACAAGATCTCAGCTAACGAAAAGCTGTACCTTTCTGAACCAAGAATTATCATATCCACTATTTGTTAAAAACATTGAGAAAGAAAATTTCTATTTGGGCACATTCAATTTCTTGACGCACCATGATGATTGTTATAGCACCTGATTTGCATTACTCCAGGCATACCTTCAAGTACAGCAACAAGTGAATATGAGCTTGCATTTCTTCTATTCATCTCATCTTTCTTTTAATAAATTGGTGCTCTTTATGCAGGATAATTCCAAGAATGTGGTAAACTATGTCCAACTTTCTCAGGAAAGATATGCACATCTTTCTGAAATGGAAGATCAGGTGAAGGTATTGAACGGAAAACTATCTGATGCCCTATCAGAAATGACAACTAAAGAGAATCTGGTCAAACAGCACGCAAAAGTTGCAGAGGAAGCAATCTCAGGTATGAAGTTTGTAAAGTTTATATTCTTTTCTATTTTGGCGATGGTGGGCATTTTGACCTGAAAACTCCTTTAAGTATCATTTTGTTTTGGCCATTATATAGTTCATCCAGGCTGTTACATTCATGTTTCTCTTGTATTGTTGCAGGCTGGGAAAAAGCTGAAGCAGAAACATCGTCATTAAAAACTGAACTCGAATCCATTACACTCTTGAAACTTACAGCTGAAGATAAAGCTGTCAACCTAGATGGTGCTCTCAAAGAGTGCATGAAGCAGGTAAGGAGTGTAAAGGAGGAGGGTGAGCAAAAGTTGAATGATGTAGTTTCTGAGAAAACTAAGCAATGGGAAAAGGTAAAGTCTGAATTTGAAATGAAGACAGATGCCTTGGAGCAAGAAATACTAAAATTTTCTGCTGAGAATGATGTGCTTTCAAGATCAGTCCAAGAACATTCTGCTATGCTAATGAAGATTGGTGAAGAAAAATATCAAGCTGATGCTGAGATTGATGTCTTGAAGGCCAATATTCAGTCATACGAAAGGGAAATCAATTCTTTAAAATATGAAGTTCATGTTGTTTCCAAGGAGCTCGAAATACGAAATGAGGAAAAGAACATGTGTGCACGATCTGCAGAAGTTGCAAACAAACTACATTTGGAGGATGTCAAGAAGATAACAAAACTAGAAACAGAGTGCCAGAAGTTGCGTGGTTTTGTTCGAAAGAAGTTACCTGGTCCTGCTGCAGTGGCACAAATGAAACAGGAGGTTGAAAATTTTGGCAGAGATTATGGGGAAGACAGACTGCGACGGTCTCCTGCTAAGTGTTATAGCCCACGTTTTGTATCAGCTCCAGATTTTGTCCATGAGAATGTTCAGCAGCTCCGTAATGAGAATGAATTTCTCACTGCTCGTTTGGTGGCTACAGAGGAAGAAACAAAGATGTTAAAGGAGGCATTATCAGACCGTAACACTGAGCTTCAAGTTTCACGAGATATCTTCAGAAGAACTGCTAGCAAGCTTCAGAGTGTAGAGACACAAAGTCTGGTTATGAATCAACCAATGCTTTCCCCAATTTCCTCCACTGATGTCTCTGCTGAAGTACCCTTGCGTAAAAATGGAAGCAAACCACAAAGGTCAACAATATCTATGTCAGATGACAGCATTGATGAAGGAAGTTGCTCTGAGTCTTGTGGTACAGCATCAGTATTAGAATCTTCACATCTGAGGAAAGAGAAGACTGCTCAAAATTGCATCAAAATCAATAATTCCGATCAGTTAGAACTTATGGATGATTTCCTTGAGATGGAGAAATTAGCATGTTTATCAACAGAATCCAATGGGACTAATTTTGCTTCAGATAACTTGATAGACCGAGTTACAGTTGAAAATTCTGGTACTTGCCAATCAGTTGATGACATGACTGAAGTCAAATCTCAGAAAGGTCACAAGCCAGATTTAAGCCCACCAAGGAATCCAACATCTCCTAATAAGCAGGAATTTGCTGGGAAGACATTATCTGTTCAAAATGAAACCCTATTGTCAAAACTACAGTCAGAGATAGCTTTAGCATTTGCATCGCAAGGCGAGAATGCCAACATCGGGAAACTTTTGACAGATGTTAAGCACATTTTGCAAAATGTACGGAAAGATCTACCTCAGCATTCCGTAGGTTGTAACATCGAGGAAGTGCAACTCAGGAATGCTACATGTGATCGAAACCAATGTCATGAAAAAGAGATGGATTCTTCCAACAACAGAACTTCTTCAACAAAAAATGAGGACTTGAAAAGAGCCATCCTTGAAATTCATGATTTTGTGGTCTCCCTTGGTAAAGAAGCTATTGAAACTCAAGTCATACCATCTAATGTTTATGGACATGGTCAAAATGTTGGGGAACTCTCTTATGCTGTGGATAAACTATTGTCTACTGAATCAAGTAGAGATGACTTTCTGAAGGCCTTGTCCTATGTTTTATTGAAAACCAAGGAACTTTGTTATGGAATTCTTCATGACAAGAATAGTGAAGGTGAAATCAACAGTTCTGACTGCATAGATAAGGTAACTTTACTAGAAAAGAAGGTAGTTCAGCATGAACCTGGAAAAGATAGATTTACAGATTCTTCCTCAGACTCAGAGATTCTTCATGAAGGAAGGTCTTATCCAAGTTTCGAAAAGATAGACACTTCAAGGGAGCTCTCATTAAAAGGATTTGAACAAACCAAGCAGGAGAATGAAAACTTGATAACAGAAATAGCTAGATTAAATGAAAGCTTAGAACAGAAAAGGCAAGACCTTCTTGAAGCAGAGGAGCAACTGGCTGTACTTGAGTTGCAACTAGCTGCATGTCAGAAATCAAATAGTTTGGCTGATACTCAGTTGAAATGTATGACTGAATCCTACACTTCACTGGAATCAAGTTGTCAACATTTAGAGAATGAAATTAACACGTTACAGGAAAAAGTCAAGACATTAGATGATGAACTTCAAGAAGAAAGGCGGAGTCATGTCGAGGATTTAGCTAAATATAAAGATCTACAAGAGCAGATGGAAAGGTTAGAGTTGGTCACTATCACTACCATAAACATTTAACTGATTTGAGTTGACTTTGTTATGATTCCTAACCATTTCAATTTTAGGTGTATAGCAGCTCTTTTAAATTGTATATTTTGGCTATTTTTTCCTGTAGGGTAGAGAAAAGTTTGCTTCATCCGGAAGATGAAATTGGCATGAAGATAACCCAGGTATGATAAAACCATCATTTTTTATTCACTATAAAGTCCTGTCATTTTGTGGTCAGTTCAGCTATTTTGTTAGATTCCTGAACAGTGAATTTCCTTGAAATTCCATGAACTTCTGTCATAAACTTTGTTTGAGATGCTTACTTTGTTTCTGAGATCTGAGACATTCCAAACTGGCCATAAACTTCTGTCAATATTTCTGTCATTCTCTTCGTAATTTTTTGCATATGTTCCTCCATTTGAGTATATCGCCATTCTTCACTGACATATATTTTCTGAAATCAGAAACTGGTTCATTTTCATCTGCTAAAGGTAATACACTATATAGAGGAAAAAAAACCATTCTTCTGATGGTTCATGGGACATTGATGCTAATCAAGTACATCTACCCAATAAAGCATCATTTGTCTTGTCCAGAAATTTTTTCATTGAAATTCTTCTGTAATTTGAAAACAAGGATCCTCAGAAGTATATATTCCTTGAGGCCATGGTTTTCAGTTGCAAAATTGGGCTGAAAAGTTCCTAGAGGTTGAATGACTGCCTTTTGGCTTCAAGTACTTGCTGCCTCAAAGCATTGTTTCTATTGTCCAGAAAAAAATGTCATTGAAATTCTTCTGTAAATTTGAAAACAACGATCCTCAGGAGCATCTATTCCTTGGGGCATGGTTTTCAGTTCCAAAATTGGGCTGAAAAGGTTGCTAGAAGTTGAATGACTGCCTTTTGGCTTCAAGTACTTGCTGTCTTTGTAGTGATACTTCTTCTATATTTTCTTCACCAGGCATCACATGGGTTTTCACTTGTATTTCTTCTATGTGTACAGGAGAGGGAAATTGCAGCAGCCGCAGAGAAGCTTGCTGAATGTCAAGAGACAATTCTTCTTCTCGGTAGGCAATTGAAAGCCATGAATCCTCAAGCAGATTTCAGGAGTTCTGCTGCCAATGAGAGAGACTGTCCTGGTGATGGTTTCTTTGAAAGTATGCAGAACACGAGTGGCTCAAAGAAGGAAGCAACATCAAAACCACAATTACAAAATCTTGCTTCCATCCTGCAAAGAACAGGACCTGAATCTCCCTATGATGCATACAGCTGCCATTTTAGTGCATCAGACATCGATGCCAGTTCAATGACAATATCACCAGTCGGTTCAAAACGCCCAAAGCACAGGTCGACATGGTCTTATTCCTCTAACTCAATCGTAACAGCAGGGAAGCATTCACGTGGCTTCAGCCGATTCTTTTCAAAGGGAAAGAGTGACCGCTAGGTATTGGGTGAGGCACTGTAGAAGGCAGAAAAATGCTATTATCAATCTGATCATGGCTTGGAGCTCTTAATTTGGATTTTATCAGCTTGTCATATGGCAGGGAATTTACGTTGTGTTCTGGGGCTTGAACTTTAACATCATCGTCCTCCAGCAGATTGGAGGAAAATCTTATGGGTTGAGCTAGAATAACTCTGCAGATAATGGTAGCTGCATGCAGCAAAAAATGAACTTCTTATCAATGCTTAATGTAGATGTGCATAAAAGCATATGGACTAGTTTGATCTTTCATCTTTGCTCTCAGACAGTTAATTGTGTAAATGTTCAGCTCATCTTAAGCTGTTTTTATCTTTTGAAAGGGTTCTTAAGCTTCATATCAAGACTTCATTTTTGCACTTTCTATCTTCTTAACTTTGATATCTCTTAACATCAACAGCCACGGCCACAGCTGTATTTAGCTTAATATTGTGACCTCCACAAGGATACTAGGGACAACAATAACCTCCTATCAAGAGATAGTTGGAAGCTTATGGCATCTCTTTATGAAAAATATGTAGAGAGCTACACGTTCTCTTTTTATTTTTTTCATGAAAATGTTTGCTTCCCAGTAGAACAAGGTCACCACATATCACAACAATTTTTGCCAAAGCCGAGAATTTTCCTTAGCTTCTGCCACAATTTTATCTCCAAAAATCTGTTCCTATGAGAACGAGTTTGTCCCACTCTGAAAATGCACTAGTATTATCAGAAAGAACGGTCGGCTTAACTGGTTAGCTCCAACCAGCTGCAACCAACTTCTTTCTTCATGCCCATGCCCTTCATCAGCTCCCTCAGCTCTTCAATCTCATCCCACATACCCACTCTTGCATAAAGATTTGACAGCTCCACATAGATCCCAACATTGCCCGGATCCAATTCTAATGCTCTCTGAGCAGCAACTTTTCCCATCTCCACGTTCCCACAATCCCTGCAAGCAGTCAACAATGCACCCCAAACACTGCTGCTCACTGCAAGACTACCACTACCACAGACCACCTCATTGGCAAACTTCCAAGCCTTGTCAAGCTCCCCTGCCCTGCAAAGCAAATCCATCACACAACCATAATGCTCGGGCCATGGTACTATATTGTACTTGTAGCGCATCGATTCAAAGTATTCAAGCCCTTGAGCTACATAGCCTATGCGGCTGCATGCGGATATGACAGCCATGAAAGCTATCTCGTCCGGCTGAGACCCTTCTGCAAGCATCTCCTCAAAGGTAGCAACCACATCACTAAACATCCCATTCCTACTATATGCATTAAGCATTGAGGTCCACAACACAACATCCCTTCTTCGCTCCTCCGTCACGTCAAAGACCAGCCTAGCTTTCAGAACAAGTCCGCATTTCCCATACATCTCCACCAAACCACTTTGGACAATGACATCCTGTTCCAAGCAAAGAACACTACGTATCAAATGGGCATGCGCCTGCATTCCCAACCGGATAGCCGATGCCTCCGCGCACATCCGCAACATGGTCGACAAAGTGAACCTGTCGGGTTCCAAACCAATCCCATCCATCAACCCAAGCAGCTCAAACCCTTTATCCCAGAGCTTCACGGAAGAATAACCCGCCAAAAGAGCATTCGCGCAGACCGTGTTCCTCACCGGCATTTCGTCGAACTGCTCGCGGGCGTCTTCGACGGAACGTGACTTCGAGTACAAGTCAATCAGCGCACCACCGACGAACACGCTTGACGCAAACCCAGATTTGTAGACGTGGGCATGAAACTGTTTCCCGAATCCCTCATCTGCTGCGGAAGCGGAGGCAGAGATAGCGCTGCACAGCGCGTAGGTGTTGGAGGGAATGCCATGGCCGCGCATGATGGAGAAGGCGCGAGCCGCGAGGGAAGGGAAGCCCTGGCGCGAAAAGGCGGATATGATGGCGTTCCATCGAATTGGGTCGTCGGGGCTGGACCCGAGTGTGGTCAAGAGATTAGTCGGGAAGGCGGCGTCCGCGGCCGCGGCGTAGGAGAGGAGGAGCTTGGCGTGGAGAGTGGGGTTGGTGGAGAAGCCGGTTCGGAGGAGGTGGGCGTGGATGGAGGTGGTGGATACGAGGGACTTGGATTGGAAGGAGAGGTCTAGGAGACGGGAGAGGAATGGGAAGGGAGGAAGAATTGCTCTCGATTCATATCGATTTGGCATCTAAAAACAAGAGAATGAAATTTACTGAAAAAATGTGGAACGTTTAGATGGAGTAGTTACAATTACATTACCATGAAAATTTCTAAGCTATCTTTTTTTTGGTTTTGGATATGTCTATGGTATATTGGCGTCAAAGATTTTGATCGATGTCAAAACTTTTAATCTTTACTGTTTATTCAAACACATAGACGGTGAGAATTGTAGTTGTAGAATTACTTGATAGATAGTTACAATTTTACGAGATAACACTGTAATTATTATAAAATATTCCATTTTTTGATTGTGTATAAACGCTCTCAAACTTTATTTGTCTTTTTTAACAAATCTATAACTTTAATGATGTGTTTAATATATGCATTTGATATAGACATGAAATTCAGACCAATCCGATCTAACCCAAGAAACGATCAAACCCAATCCATAAAAATTTCAAGGTGGGCTGGACCGGGTCAAGCCTGCCATGGGCCTTGGGCCAAACAAGGCCCGTCGTGGGCCTTGGGCTGGGTCGAGCCCAAGGGCATGGCCCAGCTAGTCCAGTCGAGTAGGTCCATTTTGACCCAACAGGCTCAAGCAAGTCGGGTCTGGGTCGAGTCAACCTAGAAAAAATTTAAAAAATGGGACGTTGCCTCAACATTCCATTAATGGAACATTGCATTTTTTTTTTACATCAAAATCATTCTCTTTTCACCTATAAATACTTCCATACTCATTCTATTTTTTCTTACAACTCACAATAACTCAATCTTCTCTTCTATACTATCATCCTCTATAATTCTCTCTCAATTTCACCTCTGTACTCAAGACTCAAGTGAAAAAGATTTCAAGTTTTGTTGTTTGGCTTTGAGCTCTACTATGTCTTCTACTCTTCACCAGTCTTCAACAACAAATTTTCTTTACTTCTAATCCCTCCAAATTCTTTACGTCTAATCCCTTCATTTTAGGTTTTGGGTTTTGTAAGATAAGGTTTTTTATTTTATAATTAATTTTTTATATTAAAATGAAAAACATTGGTAACTATGATTAGATCCCTACCTAGGAGTCAAACCAACCCCAAAACACCCCCAACACAATCCACAGCCTCTAAGAAACCTAGGAAACAAAGTTTTTGGATTTGGAATCATGTAACTTTAAATCTTGTAGATGAAAGTAGGTGTTATTGTAATTATTGTAGTACAACATATACATGTCTTAGGAGAGAAGGGATAGGTCACATAGCTAGATATTTACAAAAATGTATAGCTAAACATAATAAAGATGAAAATACTAATTTAAGACAATCTAAATTACACATAGGTTCTAGTAGTAGTATAGTAAACTGGAAATATAATATAAAAGAAGTTAAAGAATGAATAACAAAATTTATAGTACAAGACGAATAACCTTTTTCTTTTTCTGAAAATAAAAAATTTGAATCATGTGTACAAAATTATTTGAATCCACAATTTAAAATTTTTTCTAGAAATACAACAAAAAATATAATTTATAAGACATTTAAAAAAGATTTAATTGAAATATTTTTTTAGTTTATTATGTCAAATATCATTAACATGTGATGTTTGGACTGGTCCAAATAATTTTTCATATTTATGTTTAACTACACATTAGATAGATATAGAATGGAATTTACAAAAAAGATTAATTGCTTTTAAAGTATTTAATCATCCACATACTAGTAAAGCTATATCAAATATGATAAAAGATATTACTAAAGAATATAACATATTTTTTAAATTAAATACAATATCATTTGACAATGCTTCTAATAACAATGTTACAATAAAATTATTAAAAAGAAATATAAAATTAATATTAAATGGTGAATTATTTCATTATAGGTGTTGTTGTCACATAATAAATTTAATTGTACAAGTTGGTATAGAATGCATTAGGCCTTATATAGAAAATATAAGAACAGCTATTTTATTTATTTAAACATCAATTAAAAGATATCAAGAATTTAGACATGTATATGCACAAAATGGTTTTAAACCTAAAAAATTTAAGTTAAATGTTCCACATAAATGGAACTCAACTTATGAAATGTTAAGTTCAAGTCTATCTTATTGTAATATAATTACAGGATTTTATAATGTAAAACCTAATGATTTATTAAATGATGAAGATTGGCAAAATTCTATTATAATTCATAATTTTTAGAACCATCTTATAATGCAACAAAACAATTATCAAGTCAATATTATCCAACAAGTTCTCTAGTTTTAATTAATTTATTTAATATTACAAATGTTTTTCAACAATATA
>JAMKQA010016934.1:0-24833 GCA_024699735.1 Posidonia australis
AGGACACACCCTTGCACATCATGCACCTGTTTAGCTTAAGGCACTTAGCATGGCATGGCATATCGCCTTCGGGCGTATATAGCAAAAGGCTGAAAAGCCAACATTTCATAAGCATTGGAGAAATCATAGAAGACCGATTTTATCGGGCGTACGAGGGTGCCTAACACCTTCCTTGTACGTAACAGGGATCCTTACCCTCATTTCTGGTTTTCGAAGACCTTTTTATTGTTTTGCATGATTTTTCATGTGTTATTTGGTTTTCCTCGTCTTCCATAATAGACTAGGTGGTGACTCCTGCATTTTGCATTTTTGTTTTATTTTTCTACCTTAGTTCTACCGACTTTCTGTATTGTCTTTGCGATCTCCGCCGGCATGGTTACAACCTCCAATGCTTCTTTTTTTTTATTTTTGGATTTTTCTGATCTTTTCTTTTTGTATTTTTTGTAGTATGTACAAAGGAGTGATGCTGACTGGCGACTATCCTACTACTGACTTATAGGAATGATGCCGCCCAGCTTTCCTTTTGAGCTTAACTGAGGATCTTTTTTTTTAGCCTCACCTTGCTTAAGGTGAGGCTTCAACTGAATATACCATCTAGACCCACCTCCTGGCTCCAAAGAGATTAACTCTAATGGTCTAGTATGTACTGGTTGTGACTCACCATGATGGATGAGTGGTTCGGTTGCTGGTGAGGGGTTATTGACTCTGAATTTGAGGCTTTAACTTTACAATTCTTCAACTTTTGGTGCTCGGCTGCATCTTCGACCGATACTGATAACTACTCTTGAAACAGCAGTTCAAGGTCACTGACTTGATCATTTAACTGAATTGCCCTACTGACTGTCTCGTCGTCCTCCACGGTGCAATCAGAATATTGGGTAGCACTCTTTTCTGCCACTAACTTATCTGGACTGTGAGACTGATGTAAGTGATGTCCAAGACTGACTATCACTATAGGGCTTGCTGTTGGAGTGGTGACTGATGCTATCGATGTGACTACCGGTGGCTGAAGCTATGGTTGCACCATCTGACATTGGCTCTTTTCTACAGTGGTTTGGCTCTGATTGGTATCGAGTATCCCTACACTGACAAAGTTAGTGAGGTTCGACGGAATAAAAATCCTCCTGTACCTCCAAGTGCGCAAATATCCATCTTTGTGCGGCTGCCACTCGTAGCCTAGTCCCTCAAACTCTTGCCTTTCTTCTGCCTGGATGGGCTCAGAGATTCCTTGGCTATGTCGCCTGAGTGGTGTTCCTTTCTTGTATCCCCATTTACGACACACGTTTTCAGTCATATGAAGGGGATTGCTGCGAACAGTCAGGTAACTGACATGCTTAAGAGCCATAATGTAATTGACTGGCTCAAAGCAGTAGACCCAAAACATGACATCAGACAACGTGGGGGTGAAATGGACGGTCTGGAGTGATACAGCGGAGACCGACTCGACCTTTTCTTTGTCAAGATCTTCCACCATGACAACAACTATGTCGTTGCCCTAACGGAACTTAACCATATGATGAAGTGTCGAGGGGATCACCTGATGCTTGTGAAACCAAGGGCGCCGAAGCAAGAGATTGAAAGAGGGCTCCAGATCCACAATATAGAATTCGACATTGAAGACTACAAGCCCTATGGTGAGAGGAATAACCAGCATCCCTAGCGCGTCATGATGCGTGCTATCAAAAGTCGTCATTCCCCTCGTAGCTGGTATGATATCCTTGGCTTTGAATCCAATTTTGTTTGCTGTGTGCAAAGGGCAGACGTTTAGGCCCACACTGTTATCAACCAGGGTGAGGGGAATTCAGAAGATTTGATATTGCATCGTATTTAATAGGGGCTGGTTATGATTAACTCCTATCGGAGGCAATTCCTCGTTGGAGAAAGAAATGACATGAGGCTCTACAATCATGCCCACCATATTCTCAAGAGAGGACAGTTCTATGGTAGGGGAGACGTGAGCAGCCTAAAAGACCCTATGGAAGGCCTCTTGATGTTCCGAAGAAGTATGGATGAGATCTCAAATAGAGATATCAACCTTAACCTTCTTTAGTTGAGATGTGATGTCGACAGAGGGCTGATCCTACCTTGTCGAAGAGGTAGGGACTAAACAAGGGCCCGTCATGGAAGTTTGGGTAACTGGTTGAGGAAGGGATGACACTGAACGATCAAGTTGGGCTGCTAGCGCTAGTGGCCTATACACCCTCCTTGACCTGGTGACTTTTGCACACATCTTTGTGACATAATCATAGGGTACACAGTGAATGACCCTCATCAAGTGGACGACAAGAGCGGTACGTGCTGCCAGTTCCAGCAGGGCTGACATTGGGTTGACTGAGAGGTGGTCTAGCTGGATAGGATGTTGGATAGGATGCTGGACAAGAGGCTGGATAGGATGTTGGACAGGATGAGTAGGCATGGTTCGGGTGAGTAGGCAAATGTGTAACCCAAAGTCCGCGGTCGATGGTGCGACGGTATGCTCTGCCCTGGCGATCAGCCGTATCATGTTGACTGCTGACTCGGAACTAGCACGAATCAAATGATAAAATGAGTATGGATCAGGTCAGAGGGGTCTACTATGGATATCCTGAGGGGTCATCGACAGTATGGATCAAATCAGAGGGTTCTACTACGGATGTCGTAGACCCACAAGCAGAGAGGAAATGGATTCCTGAGGCCCTAGTGCTTGCTAAGTTGTTATGTGTAGGCATGGGCTGGTTGATAAGGTTGGGATATGCTGGTGGTGCTTGTGCATGTGGAGATGGTGGTGCAGGTGCAATGTGTGCCTCTTGGGTGTTGATGACAATAGCTCCTTTGTCGATCAAGTTCTGAACAACATCCTGGAGAGTGGCAATTATCAGTCGAATATCTCAGAGCTCATTGATAATCGCAATGCGGATTTGCGTCGTACCACCTTTGGAGTAGGTTTAGTGGCAGACGAGCATCTGGGAGTCATAGAAGTGACACAACCTAAGGGAAGAGGGCACTTAGTGGCCTACCAAGCAAAGTGATGTCACTTTCAATGCGACAACCGTGCCTCTACCTTTTTTGTTGTCTTTGTCGAGCCGGTGCGATGTGATGCATTGGTTCAACGGTGGAGTGTGTGTATGTGGTGTGTCGAGAGCTAGGTGCAACTGCTAATTGGTTCAGGTCAGGTAGGCTCTCTACTCTAGTAGGCTTCGTAGAATGCTTGATGAAAGCGACGACTGCCCTTTCGCCATTGCTAGCATTGACAGTGTTGTTGAAGCTGCTACCAAAAGAAGTGGCTAGCTTGGCGAACGTAGAGAGTGCAGGGAAGTTCCCGCCTTTCAATGAAATCTCCACGCTAGTGCCAGCCTGAATCAATGATGCAAAAGTAGTGATGGGCTGAATGCTCAATAGAGCCCCAACATCTGGCTGTGCACCTCAAATAACGATCTTGATAGACTCCTCATCGGAGGGTCTATATCTCACTTGTGATGCAAGGGTGCGTCAGCAGCCGACGTACTCCCCAAACGGCTCATGGGGTTTCTATCTTGTGGCAACAAGGTCCTCCCTTTTTGGAATCAAGTCGAGATTAAAAGCATATTGATCCATGAAAGCCTGTGCAAGGTCATTCCAAGTCTTGATCGAGCCCATGTCAAGTGACGTGAACCACTTGAGGGCTGGACCGATGAGACTCTTCTGGAAAAGATGAATCCGTAGCCTCTCGTCAGCCTAGAGCTGAGCGAGATCTCTGCAATATGCCCTAAGATGTGAAATGGGGCAACCTTTACCGTTATATTTCTCAAAGTCTGGGATTTGGAAATACTGTGGGAGTGTCGCCTCTAGGAAATAGCAAAAGTCCAGAATCTGTCGGGTTGGCGGTCGCCTCCTCGCACTTGTCAAAGTGCACTCTTCAGGTCACCCACCCGAGCGTGGAGGGTATTTGGAGCTGCTGTTGACGGGGGTGATGCAGCAGGGGGAATGACCACATATGCTGTGTGGGTCGCACCTAAGTGCTCCTCCGAGTCCACCATCATGCCACCTAGTGCAGCGGCATTATAGCCAGCATATCCGTCTAGAAGTGCTGGGTGTGATTGTGGAACAGAAGGTGCCTGAACCTGATGGTGTGTGAGAGGAGGATGAGTAGAGAGTTGTGTGGTAGTGGGTGCTGTGTGTGGGAGTAACAACTACTGCAGTGGTACGACGCCAAGCTGTAGGCTCTGTGGATGCTGTACTCCAGCCAACCCAAGGGGCTGGCCACCAGATGCTGGAGTAGGATGTTGTGCGGTGAGGTGGCGTGTTTGAGGTAGTGGCGTCACACCTAATGTGAGTAGCTACGATGAGGGCTGAGGTGGTGGTGCAGAAGGTGATGACTGGAACACCAGAGCAAGCTGCCAGGGAACCTCAGGAACGGTAGAGTCTATAGTAGGCTGGATAGCAAAGGTCATGCCCTCGATCCTTTGGGTGAGGGCTAACAGATATTCTATCTGTGCAGTAGGAGATCCCCCAAGGACAGTGAGGGGTGGCACAGTCGAAGGTCTGGATGTTAATGACAGGACGGATATAGGTTGCCCTAGAGGCATGTAACCCGTAAGGGATGTTGCCACAGTGGGCTGAGTGATAAAAGGAAAAGAACCTTGAGGGAGCGAGGCCATTAGTGATACATCTGGAACCCGAGCAGGGGTCACAGAGATAGACTCAATGCCTAGCTCCAAACTGGCCAAGGTCAATAGATGTCCTACGGGGTAGGGGGCAGAACCTCCGTGATGCACGAAGGCGATAGAGTGAACAGCTAAAGACACTGCAAGGGTAGGAGGGACAGAAAATGGAGTGCCCTCCTAAGCAACAGTGGCGGAAAGAGACTCGCTGGTGTGCTGGGCCATGGTTGACCGAGAACAGGTGAGAACCAGACTACGGTGGCAAACGAGGGATGAATCCTAGGATGAGCTATTGTCAAAGTGACAAATAACTCAAGAAAAGATGATCAGCAATGAAGCGTCACAAACAGAGGAGTCAAGGCAAGAATGCTCGAGCAATGGCTAAGGAACTCACGCTCTACCTAGAAAAGAGAAAACTATTGGTGTTAAAACTAGCAACAAGATGCAGTTGTTATGGTGGCGTGAATGGCATTCATGCACATGGATGCAACTAATATGCTCTCACTCACCAACTATGTGTTTCCCAAAAGGCCATCTACTCCGGGATCACACATGGGTAAATAGGTCACCGACTTAGGCTAGAAAATGAAGGTCCCCACTGTAAATCCTGACCAAAGCGTAGGTAGTGAACGGGTGGTGCGTTGGTGGCCTCATCTCCTACAATAGCATGGAGATGTACCCTCTACTAACACCGACACGACCCCAAACAAGGGGGGACAAACTAGCAACACTTCTTACGCCAAAGATATAGAACTAGCTACTAGAATTGTCCTTCGCAAACTGTAGGTGGACTCAAGGGAGAGGATGCATGCCTTATATGATCAATCATGCAATATGCTTTTTTATTTTTTACTTGCATTTTATTAACGAGGGGAAGAGTTTAATTTGGTCTCTAGTTTTGCCTTATTAATTGTTTCTTTGAGTTTGTGTGTTTTATTTTCACCAGAAAGGGAAAATAAACAAGTCTCTACTCTCCTATTCATGTCAAGTGCAAAAGGGGAAGAAAAGACACAAGTAAGGTAAGCAAGCAAGCAAACAACAAGCAAAAGGCATGATCATGGCATGTGCAAGTGTCGTGGCATCATGATTGTGAAAAGAAAACATCCATCACATTAAAAGGCAAAGCATATGGCATGCAAGTGCAATGACAGAGTAAATGCGTAAAAGGAAGTGTGAAAGGCAAACTAAGTAAGCAAACAATCAGAAACAAAGCAAAATACAAGTATGTGAAGCCAAAGCCTCAAAAAGCAAGCGAAAAGACTAACCTGAAAGCCTAAATCTGGTTTTCCAAGTGAAGTGGCCAATTCTATGACCATGCCTACTCGGGGATTCGGTACGGAGTCGCACCAAAGGTAGGAGGCCACAGCCATGCCATGATGGCGAGGGCGCAAGATAGGATAAAAACGAAAAGAAAAGGAGTCATCACCTAGTTTTTATGGGAAAGATGAGGAAATCCATAAACAAATAACAAAAGATGAATGCATGAGATGGAAATATGAAAGCTAGATGTCTACAAACCAGAGGATGGATAAGGATTCCTATTACGCACGGGAAAGGTGTTAGACACCCCCGTACACCCAAGAAACTTGGTCTTTCTACTCCCATTCGCTTGCTAGAGGCTGAATGAATATTTGCTAAACCTAGATTGTGCTCTAATCATGCTAATATGAATGCTAAGTCAAGACTAGATGGATGTGCGATGGTATGCAAAAACTACAAAGAAATCACATGAAATATCGCAATCACGAAAAACGACACGACGAAGAAAATCACATGAAATGACAAGATTTTTGGTGAGAATGGATCGAAAAATCATATAGGTTTCAAGAAAGTCAAAAATGCAACCAACTTAGGTCTTCGAAGTCATAGAAAACATTGTAGAAATCAAGATAGAAAAACTACAAAGAGATCCGTGCAAAACAAGTAAATTGTGACATGTGAAGAAATTCATATAAAATGATGACATTTTTGGAAAGAATGCTCTGGAAAAAATGCAATAGACCCAAATCATTAGAATCGCAAAAAACATTACAAGAACCCGAAAGGAAAAAAATACAAAGAAATCTGCGTAAAACAGGCAAACGTTGACATGTGAAGAAAAATACATAAAATGACGGTGTTTTTGGAAAGAATGCCCAGGAAAAGCATATTGATATCAAAAAGATCAAAAGTGGGGCCTACCCAAGTCATCGGAGCCGTAGAAAAAGTCATGAAAATCAAAAGGAGAAATAATCTGCAAGTTGGCCAATGTGGGCCTTTGGGTCAGTTAGTGTATGCCCTCAGGCAATGAAATCTAAATCAAATCGAAAAAAAACAAAAATGTAGGAGTAAAAGAAATCAAGTCGAATGTCGGGTGGAGGACTTTAAAAACGAAATAAGGAACAAATCCACGGAAAATCACATGGGATGCAGGCTCGCTTGAAAAGGATAGGACAATGCAAATGTGATGAAAACTATGCAAAATGCGTGAATATGTACCTAAATGTGTAAAGGGTGCTAAGGGATGACTTAGATAAGGGTTATTCATGACTTAATGAAAGGACTAACGTACATGTGCATGAATTGACGACACAAGGGTAATTTCGTCATTTCAATGGTCGAATGTGATAAATGCATGTATGAGGATGATGCATGGTCTAAGATATGCCAAAATGTATGCGAAATGTCAAGAAAATGTTATTTGCAAGAAAACAAGAAAAGGAAAAACAATAAAATGATATAAACACAATGAAGGACAAACACAATGACTACGATGTAAAATTCGCAAATAGGGTGAAAAACTTGGATTAAAATACATTCAATGACTTCTATTCTAATGTGCAAATGATGGATCAAATGAAAATGTGGCACTGGGATGTGTGATAATTGCACCTTGGTAATTTCCTGAAAACTCAGGGTCTAATGTGCGAAATTCACACATAAGTGCAAATGTGATTAAAATATAAAAGTAAAGATCAAATCTCAGTGTAAACATAATTTCTAAATGAAATCTATGATTAAGTGCAAAATAGGAAATGCAATAAGTGGAAAATATCAAAAATATGTGAGAAAACAATTAAAACCCTAAATGATGGTTTTAAAATTAGTCTAAAGGTCTGGATGCAAATTTCCTATGCTTTGGGATTGTATGTTATGAACCTAGGGGTCTACATGCAAAATTACAGGGCTTGAATGTGATAAAAACTAGACTTTTATTGGGATCAGTGTAGTTATGAACTTTTTTTACGTTCAGAATGCAAATTTCATAGGGAAAATTCATTTTAAAAACTCTAAGTGCATGATGCAAATGTTCAAAACCTAGTTGCTTAGAAAATATGATTTCAGTGGCTTAAATGTGTGAAAACATGTATGAATGCAATAAATAGGACTCAAAAAAAAATATATAGGCAGGGAGCTATATGCAATTCCAACAGAAACAAAAATGAAGAAATAAAAGTTATTTAAACTATAGGGGCTTAAAATAAATAAAAGGACTCAAAAGTAATGAAAGTAGGACTCAAGTGCAAACAACTTAAAACTAAGGGGCCTAGACCTAAAACAACACCTGGCGTGGTCACGAGCGACGGGGGGCTTCTGGAGTGCACATGGGGTCTTGACAGTGGTTGACAACGGTCGTAGGGCCAACGTTGAGGGCTCCTGCCATGGGTGGCCAACTAAACCCATCCTGAGCAATGGAAGCTCAGGTAGGAGGAGGAGGTAAGAAGGAGGAGAGGCTCATGGGGCCTCGCCTGGCTCAAGGAGGCTTACGGCCTCGTTGGTGGTGGTGAACCCACCACTGGATACAGAGACGATGGCACACAGGGCCCACCCGCTCTAGCAAACCATAAACCAAAGGACTCAGCTAATCCTAACGGACCTAAAAGAGAAAAAAGAACGAACTGAATGGAGAAGATTACCTAGATTGGGCTATTGTTCCTCTCGCATGGCTGTTTGCTAACAATGCTCCGATGGACGCTCTGGTTGTGGAGGGTGGGGCTTTTGGGGCTAAAACATTGGTTGGAAAGGGTGCTCTAAAGGTGGGGGATTGCTCTGGTTCGAAAAGGGTCTTCTCTGTGTGGATTCAAAGGCGCTGGAATGAGCGAGATTGTCGTCCCTCTTGTGTGTCGGCAGTGAAGGCTTTTAAACTTCGACGGGCTTCCTCCACGCCATCGATCCTTCCCCAAAGTATTAGACTCCATTGGATTAAGCGTGAGCTGGTTGGGGTTGTTGGGGAATCACCGAAGATCACGGGATGTTGCCAGAGATCAGGGGATGCTACTGGAGATGGCGCCAAAGATTGCCCGGGTCGTCGGAATTATTTTTGCTGGTTTCTAAAGTTTTCTGATTTATGGATTAAATGGTGCATTGGGCTGCTAATGGGCTTGGTGATTGGGATCTATTTTTTAGGTTATTTTTAGTGGTTTAATTTTGGATTAATTTGATGATGAATGATTAATTTGAGATTTTAGATAGACTTATTTGTGTTTTAGCATTTTAAGTTGATTAAGGTTTTACTTGGTGATTTAAATTTAATTAAATGGATTACTTTAGTTTTAAATGGATTAAAATGGTTTTGCGTTTGATTAATTGAGAATTCATTTAAATCATGGTTTAATTCACTTTTACTTTGATTTTCTTAAAGATTTTTAGATGATAATTTAATTCATTTTCTCTTGATTTAATTAAAGATTTGGGTTTTTAGGGTTTTGATTTTAGGTTTTTATTTGGGTTTTGTGATTTTAATTAAATTCTTGATTTTGTGATTTATGGTTTAATTAATTGCTTTTAAATTTGGATTTTAATTATTTTAGGGTTTTTAGAATTTTAATTATTTTAGGGTTTTAGGGTTTTGGATTCTAATTAGGATATTTAATTAGGTTTTTTGGGTTTTAATTAAGCTTTTTAGTTTATTTAAGGTTTTTAGTGTTATAATTAGAGTTTTAATTTAGGGGTTTTAGATTTTAATTATGGTTTTTAGTTTAGTTAGTGTTTTTTGGATTTTAATTAGGGTTTTTGTGTTTTAATTAAGGTTTTGAGTTTAATTTAGGGGTTTTAGATTTTAATTTGGGTTTTTAGTTTAATTAGTGTTTTTCTTGAATTTAAATGGATTAAAGTGGTTTAAATGGATTTTATTTGATTTTGGTTTTAATTATGGTTTTTATTTGATTAATTTGGATTTTAAATGGATTTTGACTTTGATTAAGGTTTTCATTTAATTAATTAGGGTTTTCACTTGGTTAATTTGGATTTTAAATGATTTAAATGGATTTTATTTGAATTTGGATTTAATTGGGGTTTTATTTGATTAATTGATAATTCATTTAAATCATGGTTTAATTAACTTTTAATTTGATTTACTTAAAGATTTTATTTAGATGCTAATTTAATTTATTTTCTCTTGATTTAATTAAAGATTTGGGTTTTTAGGGTTTTGGTTTTAGGTTTTAATTTGGGTTTTGTAATTTTAATTAAATTCTTGATTTTGTGATTTATGGTTTAATTAATTACTATTAAATTAGGATTTTAATTATTTTAGGTTTTTAGAATTTTAATTATTATAGGTGTAGACACTCCGATTTTGCGGTGACTCGTACATGAGCTTCCCAGATGTTGCTTTCGATGTGGCTAACCCTTGAATCCTATTAGTTAAACTAAATCAAAACCTATAGCAGGCCCACAGCCCAACTAGAAATCCAGAAAAGTAGGGGAGAGCACCTAGCTAGCACACCTACCTAGCACACGTAGCTAGCACACCTACCTAGCACCTAGCTAGCACACCTACCTGGTGCACCTAGCTAACACACCTACCTCGCACACCTAGCTAGCACACCTACCTCGCACACCTAGCTAGCACACCTACCTCGCACACCTAGCTAGCACACCTACCTGGCACTAGCACACCCACCTAGCACACCTACCTAGCACACCTAGCTAGCACACCCACCTAGCACACCTACCTAGCACACCTAGCTAGCACACCTACCTAGCACAACTAGCTAGCACACCTACCTAGCACACCTACCTAGCACACCTACCTGGCGCACATACCTGGCGCCCAGCCTTTTCTTAGGCTGCTGGCTGCTGGCTTTCCACCTCCCATGGCTGTTACCTCTACCAGCGAATATGCCATGGAATCTTCCAGGCTTTTTGTTTACGAGGCTCCTTACTTTCCTAGGAGTTACCCATGGGAAATCCCTATATATAGACCCCATAGGCAACCATTTGAAAGGGATGATCATCTTGAAAAATAGAGACACACACAGCTACAGTAGCCTTCTCCAAAATTCTGCAACTATCCACCTGAGCTCTCAAGCTTTTCCTTGCATCTAGAGATATTCTCAGCCCTTCCAAAGCATCAAGGAGCTTATTATCTTGGGGCTTTCTTTTCTTTTTTGAAGGAACATCTTGGACAAGGTAGGCCCTTCCCACTTTTCCTTTAAGTTCTTATTCTTTTGCAATGAAATAAAGCATGCTAGAAATTCCACATGTATGGTCTGATTTATCTGTATTTTCATGAGGTTTCTATGATGAATTTACTTGTCCTCCTTGCAAGATGTTCTCCATGCAAGTCTACGTTTTTGTTTGCAAGCATGTTTATTTGCTTCTAGCATAAAAATCTGCACTATATTGCCTACATGAGCTATCTTTTCCTTATTATATTTTTGGTATAATCGTCACTTACGTATGTTTTATTGGGTTTACTCGTTTCATGTTTGTACCTTTGCATTTTGTATGCGTTTCTGCCATGAAACCATTAAATCATCTTGTTTTTAATCAAATGATAGTAAGATGGCTTTGATCATATGCATCCTATCGTGCTTTCAGCTTTTAACATCCACATGAATCAACCTGCATTAGTATAAATCATCCATCTCTATTCTGGGTCGGATTCTGGATCAGATTGCAATCTGATCTAGATTTTCTGGGGAGCACCTAAGTGGCGCACCAGAGTGGCGCACCAACCCAGAGCAGCACTCTGGCGCCCCATTCAGGAGCACCAGACTGGTCAGAGAGCAAAACATTCACTTTTGCATATCTGCCTGCATGGTTTTCTGAATGATTTTGAGCCTGATTCTTTTTCCGCTTGTTCATTGATATTCCATGGTTTTGCATGCATGTTTTCGATTTAAAGCAAGATTGTTTTATAGTTGTTTTCTCCCTTTGGATAATTAGTCCTTGGTCAGAATCCAGTAGGCTAGTTGCACCTTACTCCTACATGGAGAGCCTTGTGCATCAGCCCATGATCCAATGGCATGGCTGAATCCTGCATCTTTCACTTAGCATGCATAGGGTGTGATCTTGTGTGAGGCTACCAGCCCTTGAGCACAAGGTCCATAGGTCATCGCATTTGCATTTCTTTCACTTTTAAGGCATGTTTTCCAAGTTTTACGAAGGATTTTACATGGCATGATTTTCAAGAATGCATTTTCACGTAATTTGGCACTGCATGGATTTCTGTTTTCCCTCAGCACATCTTTCTGGCCCACATAGGAGCACCTAGGTGGCGCACCAGACTGGAGCACTAGTCTGGCACACCAAGCAGGCACATCAGCCTGTTCATTAGTAGCACATAACAACTTTTGCATAGCTTTCTAGTATGATTTTTATTTCGATTTGCTTCTGGTCTTTTCTGGTTTTCTTCTTTGATATATCATGAGGACACAACTCTATTTTTAGCCATTTCCATGCATGTTAGATTGCATTTGGCATATAGCAAAGTAAGGATGATAAATCACTCAAAATACTTAGATCATTGATCTTATTCATGCAATATCTTTGCATCGACACTTGACCCGACTTATGAGCGATATTTATGAACATTAGGACACACCTTGCACTCCATGCACCCTTATTTTAGCATAAGACACCTCTCACTTAACATGGCATGGCATATCGCCCTCGGGCGTACAGTAAAGGCTGAAAAGCCGACATTTCATAAGAAAATGAGAAACCAATAGAAGACCGATTTATCGGGCGCATGAGGGTGCCTAATACCTTCCTCGTGCGTAACAAGGATCCTTACCTATTTCTGGTTTATGACATGCTTTTCCATTGCATGATTTGCATGTTTTATATGGTTTTCCTCGTCTTCCATTTTAATAGACTAGGTGGTGACTCTTGCATTTGCATTTTTGTTTTATTGTTTTTTGCTGTGACTTTTCCGTCCCTCATGTATTTTGGCCTTTCGCGTCAAAATCCTTGAGGCTGTCGCCGGCATGGTTACAGGAACTGGCGACTCCGCTGGGGATAACCAGATCCCGGCTTTGTTTTGGTTTTTCTTTTTCTTCGGCTTTTCTCCTTGCTTGCTTTTTCCATGTTATGCTTTGTTATCCTTTTTATTGGTGTCTTTTTGCACACATGCCTTTGTAATGTTGTTCTTTCCTTTCACACTTTTACAATGTCATCATTATTTGCACATGCTTCTATTTGATAATTCATGGCTAAATTGCATGTTTATTTCCCTTCTTGTATATGCCATGCCTAGGAGATTAGAGACATGTTTGTTCTCCCCATTTGGTTAATGAAAACATAAAAAACCAAAATCAATAATTCAAGCATACTAGTGACAAATTGCAAATCTTCCCCCATGGTTTAATAAGCTTGCAAGTAAAAAACTTTACGCATACTTTGCATACATCATATAGGGCATGCATCTTCTCCTCTCCTAGGATTACCTATACAGTCCGCGAAGGACATTTTTCGGTGGCTCATCCTATGGCTTTGGCGTGGGATGAAAAATCGGGTTTGTCCCCTCTTGTTCGGGGTCGTGTCGGTGTAGTAGAGGGTACAACCTACTGCTTTGGCGGAGGCCGAGGCCCCAAAAGCACCACCCATTCACTGCCTAAGCTTTGGCTGGGATTTAGAACAGGGACCTTACTTTTTCTAAACTTGAGTCGGAGACCTATTCACCCTTATGTGATCCTGGAGTAGACAACTTAATAGGACAGCCCTAGTTGGTGAGAGAGTGCATACTAGAAGCATGCATTTGCATCTCATACCACCATAAACATTGCATCTTTTCTAACTTGTTTGTTTTTGTGCATAGGATTTCTGATCTTTGAGTTTCCGTAGCCTGAGCTCAAGATCTTTCCTTTCGCGAACTCTGTTTGCGACCTTATTTTTGACTGCGTCTCTCGAGTTATTCGTCACTTCCAACGATAGCTCGTCCTAGGATTCGCCCTATCCTTCCCAGCCGTAGTCCGATCCTTACTCGCTCGCGATCCATGATGGCCCAGCATGCCAGTGAGTCCCTTTCCCCTGATGTCAAGGAGGAGGTCGCTGTCTCGGGACACTCTTCCATTGTGTCTGTTCCAGTCATCTCTACTGCCTCCACTTTTGCCATAGTCTCTGGAGGACCTCCACCACCTCATTTCCATGTCCCTGTGGCAACCCCGCCTTCAGGACCACCTGCCTGGTCTTCTCCTGCTGTTGGGACCACAACAGTTGAGTCTGTCTCTCCTCAGGGCTATGTGTTTACTAGCCCTCCTCCCTCTGCGGCTGTCTCTGTAGTAGCCACCCCTCAGTTCGGACAACTGGGATCTCAGCCTCTTGTTTCCTCCCCTGTCTTGCCTCCTTCTCTTAGAGCCACCGGCGACGATCCCGTTACCGCACAACTGCAACAAATGTCGGCCCTTGCCCAGTAGCTGTAGGGATTGGCACTAGCACTCCTGCTCTTCTCAGCTTTGTCTTTCCCGGCTCCTGAGTTGCCTGTGCAACCGGCTTTAGGACCACAGTTTGCACCCACTGCACTCCCTCCACAGTCGTTGCCATCCCTTGTCTCTTCGGTGATAGGGGTGTCGACACTACCTTTTATTACACCAGCACAGCACCCACCACAGCATGCATCCCTCCTATCAAGTGGCCAGCCCCCTAGGCCGGCGAGAGCACTACCATCCGTGAGCATTGTGTCGGAGACCATCTTGGTCCAACAGCTCTTGCTCCCACACTCTACACCACTTGTTGCACCACCTCCTGCATTATCTTCCCCTTTTTATCACACACAAGGTTCATCCTTTGTCCCCCAACACACTACACCCATGCACGGGTACACTAACCATCTTGTTGTAGCACCAGACGGCGGAATGGTGGATCTAGAGGAGCCCCTAGGGGCGACCCATATAGTGTACGCGACACTCGCCTCTGCTACGCAATCCACAGCTGTAGTAGCTTCGGATGCTCTCCTCGCGAGAGTAAGTGATCTAGAATGCACTCTGTTATTTCCCAGAGGCGACTCTCTCCCTGAATTTTCATATTCCGGAATTTGAAAAATACAATGGTAGGGGATGCCCAATTGCCCATCTCAAAGCCTATTGCAGAGACCTTGCTCAACTCCAAGCTGACAAAAGGTTGTTGATCCGCTTGTTCCAGAAGAGTCTTACGGGGCCCACGTTGAAGTGGTTCACTTCCCTCAACATGGCCACCATCAGGACTTGGAACGACCTTACACATGCATTCCTAGAGCAATATTCCTTCAACCTCGACTTAGTCCCCAAGCGGGAGGACTTAGTCGCTCTCAAGTAGAGACCCCAAGAAACATTTGGGGAGTATCTTGGACGTTGGCGCCCTTTGGCTTCACAAGTCAAGGATAGACCCTCCGACGAGGAGTCTATTGAGATAGTGATCCGGGGAGCACAACCAGCAGTCGGGGCTCTACTTAGCATTCAACCTGTCATCTCTTTCTCTGCACTGCATCGGGCGGGCGCCCGTGTTGAGAGTTCACTACGCTGCGGCAGTAGCAATAACAACAACCCCAACACCAATCCACCCAGCAGGCGGGATCCCTCCAAAAATACTGTTTCTTACATCAGATCCCCTGCTGCTCCAGTAAATGTCCGTCGGCCCCCCAACGCCAAGTAGTTTATGCACCCACGCCTACATCTAGAGCACAACATGAGTCACACATTACTTCCACTACCACACCAGTATATCCTAACCCACCGGCTAGGACGCGCCCACCGTTGGCACATCCACAACCGAAGCGACAACGCCGTGATAGGCGCCACTATACCCCTTTAGTGGAGCCTTTGAGCATGGTATTCTCTAAAGTCGCATCCTTGCTGAGGCTGCTTGAGGTGCACCCTCTGTCTAATCCACTGCCAGCCTGGTACAATGCCAATGCGTTCTGCAATTTCCATCGGGTGACTGGCCACACGACGGACAATTGTTTGACACTTAGAGACGCTGTCCAGGATTTGATTGACCAAAAGTCATAGTGATTAATACCCAGGCAGCCACCCCAGCACACACCCTAGTAGTCGCTCCAGCATAGCCAGCACACCCCAGCATAGTTAGTCAACCCTAGCCACAGCATCCTTCTCCGGGAGCGCTAGGTTCCTCGGGAGTCAATTTTGTTTCATCTGCTTCTTTATCTCCTTCTCTTTCTGAGTCTGTTTCTTCCCCTGTTTGCCCAATCGACTTGATTCATCATGAGTCGTCCCCTTTCCCCACCAGTTGTATCGTTCTTTCCTCGATAATTTTGAGGAATCTGTTTTTATGGTCCGTCCTGTCGTCGAGTCGGAATACTCTGAGGTGCCACCTGTAGAATACCTCCAGCCTCCAACTCCAGTCTATTTATCCGCCTGGTCCCAATCTAGGCCAAGCCAACCAGCACACCCTTGGGTCCACCGGTACCCTCACCAATACTCCCAGCATCCTCAGGTTTACACTCCTATTCGCCCATATCCTTCAACCGCACGTGTACAATTAACAGCTTGTCCCCCAATTGTTGTTACTCTGACCCATGACACGCATTGTGTTCCTTACAATTATGTCGTAGGGATGTGTGCAGAGGTGACACGATCGGGCCGAGTATACAAACCCCCAGCAGCTAGGCTTAACCCCTCAACCTTAACCCCTAACCAGTTACAAGCCCAGCCATCTACGTCATCAGTACCTGTAGCAGTAGCCCCTGCCCAACTCCAAGCATATTCTCCTCAACCACCTATGCCTAGAGTAGCACCACCCAATCCTACAACTAGCAGCCAACCATCAGCTAACATCACTGCCCAGCTTAAGAAGGTTAAAGTCGATATTTCCATTTGGGACCTAATCCATACATCGGCTGAACATTGTGAAGCTTTCCTTAGGGTCTTTGAAGCAGCCCGTGTATCCCAAACTATAGAGCCAGCTACCCTTGAAAACATGGTAGGAATGATAGCGGCACCTTAGGTTATCTCCTTCTTTAGCCTAGAGTTACCTCCCACTGGCACCAATCATAACTCTCCCTTGTTCATCACTGCGCAGTATCAAAGCTTCCGCATCCCCCTCACACTGGTGGACAATGGAGTAGGCCTTAATGTCTGCCCCTTGCGCACGGCAAGTGCAATCGGATTCAAGTCCGAGGACATTACACCATCTATGAAAGGGATGACAGCTTTTGATAATACGCATCATGATGTGCTTGGAGTCCTAATCATTCCCCTGACTATAGGCCTTGCTCGCTTCGACGTGGAGTTCTACGTCGTAGATATCGAACCTTCTTTCAATCTGTTGCTTGGACGCCCTTGGCTTCACAAGCATCAAATCGTTCCTTCAACCCTCCATCGTATGATTAAGTTTTGCTGGGATGACAATATCGTTGTTGTCTTGGCAGAAGACATGGAGAAGGTTGAATCTGTCTCTGCGTTAGCCCCTCAGACCATTCACTTCGAGCCTAAACCTTCTGATGTCCTCTTTCGGGTTAATCGGTTTGAGCTGGTTAACTTTATTCCACCCTCTGAACTTGCCAACCATTTGGCCACTTCTGGCAACCCCCGTTTGATGGTCGACAACCTATGTCGCAAATGGGGATACGAGAAAGGATCGCCTCTGGGGCTTTATGGTCAAGGAATCGCCGAGCCGATCGAGGCTGAAGAATGGATTGAGCGAGACGATTTGGGTTATGAGCGGTGCTGCTAGAGGAAGAGATCACAACGCCAGGGTAAGTCTTCCAAGATGATTATTCCACGAGATTTATCCAACTTTATTAGCGCATGCATTATGGATCCGAACCATAGTTCATATGCAGTGTCAGCATCATCGGCTTGGATCTGCTTTGAGGATTAGTATCAGAATGGTGGCCGGCTAGAGCAGTGGGGTATACGGCAGGTGATCATGCAGGACAATAGACAGACAGAGCAGTCAGCAGCCTAGATTGTGGTCCAAGAAGCAGACTTAGATGATGACATCGGGGATCTGGACCTCTTATTTCAGGAGCAGCTAGATGTGCTTGCAGAAGATCTGGCAGAGTATGATCATATAAGAAAGGGCAAAGTAGTTGCCACAGCACCACCAACAGAAGCACCAATACCACCCCAAAACTAGGTTTCAATTTTGGTCCTGCGAGAAACAGACGGAAGGGATACTAGACCATTGGAGTTAATCTCCTGTCAGCCAGGAGGCAAGTCTAGTTGGTATTGGCAATATAAGCCTCACCTTGAGGGTGAGGATCAAAACCTTGAATCAAGCATGAGTAGGACAGGCGACGGCAGCCTCACCAGTTTACAGCAAAGCAGCCACCAGCAAACAGAATTTTGTACAGCTAACAGGGAAAATACCAAAAAAGACAAAATCAAAAAATCCAAAACCAAGAATAAGGAGGCATCAACATTAGAGGTAGGGACTCCTAGCTCCTCGGATCATCCAGGCAGGGAAACTAAAGAAGTAGTGCAATGTCGGTACAGAAGCACGAAGGTCACTGTGATAGTCCTTAAACGCCATCAGGGCGCAGAATCAGAGGAAGTCTTCTCAGTTGATACAACAGACCCAACATTTGAAAGAGAAATCCTGTCAGAGCTGATTGCCTATGAAGAAGAGGATGAAGTGCATGGAGTAGATAATGAGGATGAGCCATCACAGATTCCATTCTTTGATGATGATCCAGAAGGCCCAAATCTTCATGTAGAGGAAGAAACGGAGCTTATCAACATCGGCACGGTGGAAGAAATAAAAGAAACACGCATCAGTGCCAAGTTATCACCACAAGCAAAGGTAGAGTTTATAGCTTTCCTGAAAGAATATGTAGATGTCTTTGCATGGAGCTATGATGACATGGTGGGATTAGACATTGAAGTGGTAGTTCATACATTACCATTAATACCCAATTCAAAGCCAGTCAAACAAAAGCTCCGTAGATGGCGACCCCAATGGCTTTTAAAGCTTAAAGAGGAGATTATGAAGCAGCACAAAGTCAACTTTCTCAAAGTTGTGTTGTATCCTGAATGGCTCGCCAACGTGGTCCCAGTGCCGAAAAAGGATGGACGGGTTCGCATGTGCATAGATTATCGAGATCTCAACAATGCGAGTCCCAAAGATGATTTCCTGCTTCCCCACATAGACATTCTAGTAGGCACCACAACAGGGCATAAGATGTTGTCATTTATGGACGGGTTTTCGAGATACAATCAGATCAGAATGGCTGAAGAAGATATGGAGAAGACATCTTTCATCACTCCATGGGGAGTCTTCTGCTACAGAGTAATGCCATTTGGGTTGAAAAATGGCTGCAACATACCAGAGAGCTATGACAGCTTTATTCTACAATCTTATGCATCAGGAGGTTGAAGTATACGTGGATGACATGATTGCCAAATCTAAAGAGCCTGAGGACCATCTCACCTGTTTGAGAAGGTTGTTTGAGTACTTGCAAAAGTATAAGCTCCGCTTGAACCCCAACAAATGTGTATTTGGGGTATCTTCTAGGAAATTACTGGGTTACATCATCAGTCAGAGTGGAGTTGAAGTAGACCCCCACAAAGCCAGGACTATTATTGACATGCCTCCCCCAACCACTGAGAAAGAGATTCATGGTTTATTAGGCCGACTACAATATATCAGCAGGTTCATTGCACAGCTTACGCCTATATGTGAACCCATATTCAAGCTGCTAAGGAAGAATGCTCAAACTTACTGGATTGATGAATGTCAAGCAGCCTTTGATAAAATCAAGCAGCTCCTAGTGAAGCCCCCAGTTTTAGTTCCCCCCACGCTAGGACGCTCTCTGCTACTATATCTCTCCACAACACAGCATTCTATGGGCGCAGTTTTGGGGTAGCATGATGAATCTGGGCGTAAAGAGAAAGCAATCTACTACCTCAGTAAAAAGTTCAATGACTGCGAGGTTAAATACAACCCAATAGAGAAAATCTGCTTGTCCCTAGTGTGGGCCACACAGTGCCTCCGGCATTATATGAGGGCATATCTAGTATTGTTGTTGTGTCGGCATGACCCTATTAAGTATCTGTTCCAGAAGCCAACATTGGTGGGTAGATGTGTTAAATGGTAGGTGATGTTATCCCAATACGATATCACCTTTGTCACACAGAAGTCCATGAAAGGACAAGCCATGGCGGACCACTTGGCCGACATACCTTTGCCAGAGTATCAACCTTTGCAGACCCAGTCCTAGATGAAGATATATTGTTTGCAATGGGCGAGGAGGAGCTGGAAGGGCCTCAGAATGAGCATCAATGGTGTCTGTACTTCGATGGTGCAGTCAATAAATAAGGAAGAGGCATCGGTGCAGTTCTAGCAATGCCACAAGGAAAGCTTATTCCCTTTGCGAGGAAGCTGACATTTGAATGCACCAATAATGAAGCTGAATATGAGGCTTGTATTTTAGGCTTACAAGTGGCGAGGGAGCAAGGCACCCGAGAACTCCACGTATTTGGCAACACAATGCTGGTTATTTCGCAAGTCAATGGCGACTGGAAGTCAAAGGACCAGAAGCTCGTACTATATCATGAACATTTGCTAAAATTGACTGAAGAATTTGAAGATATCAAATTTTCCTTCATGAAACGAGCTAAGAATGCATATGCAGACGCTCTGGCAACTCTGGCATCATGGTTATCACTCCCAGAGGCACAGGCTATAGACATTTCAGTCACATGCATTGAACATCCAGCACATTGTATGCATATCCAAGAGGCGCCATCATTAGTTGAACTGCCTTGGTATAATGATATTAAAGCTTTTCTAGGGTCTGGCATTTTCCCTCCCGGCATTTCTGCATCAGATAAGAAGACCCTGACACGGTTAGCATCCAAATATGTGCTCGGGGCTGGGCAACTATACAGAAGGTCTTATAATCAGATGCTTCTCAGGTGCATAAACAAAAAGGAGGCAGATATGCTAATGTTGAAAGTCCACGTAGGCACCTACGGTCCACACATGAATGGGGTTCTTTTAGCCAAGAAAATTATGTTGCAAGGGTATTTCTGGTCTACCATGGAAACGGACTGTTGCCAATTTATCATAAGATGCCATAACTGCCAGATACACGGTAATTTTATACATGCTCCCCCGCAACAATTGCATAGCATGTCATCACCCTGGCCATTCTCTACTTGGGGAATTGATGTTATCGGGGCCATTCATCCTTTTGCATCCAATGAGCACCGTTATATCCTGGTAGCCATTGACTATTTCACAAAATGGGTCGAGGCAGCATCATACAGGATAGTCACAGCAGCTATTACAAAAAAATTCATCAAGAATAATATTGTCGCCATATATCGGGTTCCATTTGCTATCATTTCAGACAACGGAACTAATTTCATAGCAAAGAGAGTTGAGGATTTCCACCAGACTTGCAAGATCAGACATCACAGATCCTCCCCCTATCGACCACAGATGAATGGGGCAGTAGAGTCGGCTAATAAGAATCTGGTGAAAATCTTGAAGAAGATGGCTGAGACTCATAAAGATTGGCATGAGAAGCTGCCTTATGCATTATGGGCCTACAGGACCTCCATCCGGACGTCAACAGGAGCAACACCTTATTCTTTGGTGTATGGCATGGAGGCGGTCCTTCCCTTTGAAGTCAAGATTCCATCGTTAAGGATCTTGAAGGAGGCAAAATTAGAAGAGGCTGAGTGGGTATAGGACCGTAATGTTCAGCTAGATGTAATTGATGAGCACAGATTGCAAGCTCTGCATCATGCCCGATGCTATTAGAAGAGAATGGCCTGGGCATATCAAAAGAAAGTCTGTTAGAAGCTTTGAACCAAGAGACTTGGTTTTGCGTGCCATTCATTTGCTCGATGCATGGGGAAAATTTAGGCCTAACTAGTGCGGACCCTTTGTGGTTAAGGAGGCCCTGTTAGGGGGTGCAATCATTCTTGAAGGCATGGACCATAGAGAGCAGTCAATGCCTCATACTTAAAGAAGTACTATCAGTAACTCTTAGTCAATCCTAACGCCTTGCACCATGAGCCATGCGTTTTCATGATTTTTCTTATATTTTTTTTGCATTCTAGCACAACAGGAATCATCTTCTGCAGCTTTGTTCTTTTTGCATAACAACATCATCATTGCCCGATGAGGAAAATAGGAAGCCTACCTGAGTGAGACATGTCCAATCCTTCTCCTGTGTTACTACCCTAGAAACTTAGGAGGTGAGGGAGAGAGTTCAAAGAAATGGGCTAAATGAACAAATCCCCACGGGACCTATATCTCCAGAGAGAGTAAAAATGTTAGGTCTAGAGAGAGTGTGAGCATTAAAAGAAAAAATACACTGACCTTGGAGCATAAAAGAAAATAGGAAGACAAAAGCAGTAGACAAAAGCTAAGCTCCACTGAGAGAGGCATGTGAGCAACCTTACTCCTACCATATAACTTGGAGAGGAGTCGGAGCATGCACTTATTGAGCCCACATGATCAAAGGGACTAGCCACCCCTTCAGCACAAGGGAAATAGCAGCCACCCCCTCAGCCTAAGCGTATTTTACCTCCAAGCAAGAGTAGGGTAGGTTTAGCATGCCTATGAGGGAGAAAAGAAAATGAATCCTTAAAAAAGTAGATATAGGGCCCCAAGAATTTGGCATGAGACCCATAAATCTGAAGGAGAGCCACAAATAAACCTAAGTGTCTAGGTTAGTGCCACATGAGTCGAGGATAGTGTCACCTCTTACAACAGGCAAAACAGGCTTCCTTGGCACTAAGGGCACCAATATATCAATTAACCCTCTCTCTGCATTCACACGTTTTGCATAGCATTTAGTTTTTAGTCAAGCATATTTGCATTTACTTTGCAAGGCATTTTGTCCGTATTCCGACCAGGGGCATGTCAACTGCCCTATTGGTCGTGGTATGGGCAAATAGGCATTTGGCTAGGGGCATGCTAGTCGCTTCTTTAATTGGAAGAATCTGAGACCATGGGCATGCCGGTTATTTAATTTTGAAAGCAATTGGGGAAATACATGAGCAAATTCAAGCAATGCAAGATGTCAATAATTCTTATTGTGGTCCATCACTGATACATGTATTGCTAATCAACTCTGGGCCTCTTTGAACTGCTAGCCCTTGTGAAACCAGTGCCGTTGGGTGGGATCTCGCTCAAAGGCCATGTCTCTTGAATCTCGGCTTTGTATTCCACCGTGCAGTTGGAACCTTCAGTAATGGCAAGATCAGAGGATTTGATGCCAGCCTGCATCTTGCGGGCCAGTTCTGAAGTTGTTGCATTTGAGCCAACTATATACCTCTTGTACCGGTCAGGGCAGGGACTTTGCTCAATAGAATCCTGGCAGAAGCCAAACTGGCAGAGGACTCGGACGGGGTGATACTCCACACCTCCCGAAAACCCAAGAAGGACTACGAGCCGCATATCCCTGGCATTGAAGAAGGCAGTAAAGGTTCTTGACGTCGAGGATATAATGCACCATGTCACTGAATCCTCAGCAAGATTCCACAGTCTGTTGCACAACTCTTGCACCCCTGGGAGTGTCCTCGAATGGTGAGTACGGCTATAGGCTTCAAAAGCAGAAGGCCAAGGGCGTAGAATCTTCATCCCCATACTGGCAGCAAACCAAACCTGACAAAAATGGAATCATGGTTAAGAAAAGCACAGCAGAATAAAAGTATAAAATGGTTTGCTTACCTGCACCAAGGCACCACACCCATGAAAATGGCGGGAGTGCTTCAATGCCCGGTCCAAACCAACATAGGTTTCAGCAAGAAGAACAGGAGCCAAATCAATCTGGCGAACAACTATCGCCCAGGCTATTTCTGCCACCTCCATAGCCACAATCGCCTGGCCATGGCTAAAAATAAGCTCCCCAAGGAAGCGCAGCACAAAGCTATAAAGCCATAGGATGCCCAAGGAAGAGCAAGCATTGATGATCTCATCAAAATAGTCCAGGCGCACCATGGTTGTAGATCCATCTCTGTAGATAAGTCTCTCCTCACAGACATTTCTAGCCACGCCCGTAAGTCGGCTAAAAACATGAACATAGCTGTCATGGCAAGTAAAGACTGGAGGGGGAATGAATGGTGATAGGCCGCAAATCCGTCTGACTTCCTCCAAAGTCAAAGTCATCTCTACTTGCCCAAAGTGGAAAACGTGCAAGGCCGGTTTCCATAATCGAGCCACAGCGCACAGCAGATGTTAGTTAACCTCCACGTTAGCTATAATCAGAAGGGAGGAGGAAATGCCCCAGACCCGTAGTTGTTCACGATCAACAACTGTCAAAACATCAATCCAGCCACGTAGAGCATCTGAGCAGTGTTTTGGTGTCACCATGGTGGGATAACTCTGTGAACACAGATTTGAGCCAAATATGGCAGTAAAGGAGGGGGCAGAACTTAACATAAACATGAAGAAAACAAAGCAATCCAATAGAATATAATCCAAAAATGAGTACAGAATCAAGAGACATATTCAGAATATGTTGCTATAAAGCCAGGATAAATCACAGAATGAAAAATCTATAGCAAAGCACAAGAATCAATAGAAAAACAGCAGAAAGCACATATTTACAGAAGTGCATACCATTGTAATGCAGAGTATAATGCAGCCGGTGCTCAGAAAGATCAAAGAAGAGAGCAAAAAGCAGAGATCTAACACCGTTTTTCAGAAAGGGCAGCAGCATCTCTCGCAGAATGCGAGTTTATATAGGGAAAACAAAAAGGGTTTCAGCAAAAACGGAAAACAAGCTCGCCATTTTTAGAGGCACATCTGAAGGCGCACCTAGGCAGCGCACCTCGGTGGCGCATGGAATGGCTGCCAATTTCAGCAGCACCTTCCCTGAAATATGGACCTCGCCAAATTGGCGCCATTTATTTGAACCTACATAGAGAATTTTACACACAAAAAACCCCAGGGGGCATGTAGACACCCCAAATTTCCAATTTTGCAGGATGAGGATCTGGTGGCTGAGCTTGAACCTTGGTTGAGCCCATTTGGGCCCACAAACCCTCATTAGGCCATTTAATTCATGGAAACCCAATTGGGCCCATGAAGGCCCATTAAGCCCATTAA
>JAMKQA010016935.1:0-27960 GCA_024699735.1 Posidonia australis
AGGCATGTAAGTCCACAAGTATATATAATTGAATATTTTGCTTTAATAACTACTTGTCATATTTTCTTAAGTGATTATTTAACATTTAATCACATTTCATTTGTTATCATCAAAACGTATTAATAGATTTTTCCAACAGGCATGGCATATCGCCCTTGGGCGTATAGCAAGAGGCTGAAAAGCCAGCATTTCATTGGAGAAATCATAGAAGACCGATTTTACCAGGCGTGCGAGGGTGCCTAACACCTTCCTCGTGCGTAACAGGGATCCTTACCCACATTCTGGTTTTTCGTAGACTTGTCATTGTTGTTTCTTTGCATGATTTTTTCATGTATATGGTTTTCCTTGTCTTCCATAATAGATTAGGTGGCGACTCCTTTATTTTGTTTTTTTTTCGACGTGATTTTGCCGACCGATTTCGCAATTATTTTGCGATCCTCCTCGCCGGCATGGTTACAATTGTTTTGCATGATTTTCATGTTTTATGGTTTTCCTCGTCTTCCATAATAGACTAGGTGGCGAATCCAGCATTTTTGCATTATTTTATTTTATTTTTCTGCCGTAGCTTTGTCGAATTTTCGCATTATCTTGCGATCTCTCCGCCGGCATGGTTACAGGGTCCGATTGGAGGTCCTAGTTGGGGCGATTTCAAACGATAGGATTTGGGTCATTTCTGTTTTTTTGTAGAAATCGACATACCGAATTATTTCGTATACCATTTTTCTGTCAGTTTGGCTCCTCTGGTCGAACATCGGTCATCCAATTTTGGACGGTTGCCTGAATCAGGAGATTTCGGTCGACCGAACCAATTTCGGTATACCGAATTTTGCTTGAGTGTTGATCGTTGACCCGATTCGGTCGACCGATCCAGATCGGTCTACCGAATCAGGGGCTTTTGGCGTGTCGATTCTAGGCCCAAATGGGTTTATAAAATGTGTTTTTCGATGGCTTTCTGGATTGCCGTGTTTTGCCCCTATGAGGTGGGATTGTGGGCCATCAGTGGTGGTCTCCTGGGACACCTGATGCGCCGTTTTGCCGAGGTTTTGGAAGAAGTTTTCAAAGATATGAAAATAGTTTGGAAAATGGATTTCAAGGAAATAGTTGACCTATTTTGGAAAGTATTGTCCTGGTTTTCTATGTGCGGGCCGAGATAGTGTGTGACCGTGTTGTCAAGACTAAGGAATGTGACGACATTCTAGGGTGGTCGGGCGCAACTCCCTAGTTGAGGTCGGGGGTCGAGATACCTGAGGCTGAGGGGCGTCGAGTCCTGGAGGTATGAGACTCCTTGACTGTCGTTTGAAGGCTAGGGTTGTGGTCCGCGGGTTAAGGTGTCTTGTGGCATGACGGAGAGGTGTGATACTCCTTCTGTCGCTATCAGCACTGAGGCTCGTGTGTCGTCGAGTGTGAAGGTATGACACTCCCTCTTGAGCACCGTGTGGAGGACGCCATGAGGAGGCGTACCCTGTGGTGGCCAGTGCAGGTGGGACACGTGCCCTGTAGCTGGTAGCGTCTTGAGAGACAGGACAATCTTCCTAGGGAGGGGTTGGCTTTTGAGGGTTCTCCTGAGGAAGGGGAATCGCGAGACGGTGAAAGCTCTTGCACAGGGTGGCCGTCACCATGGTAGTGCAGAACGCTGGGGTCGCTCCTCAGTGGACTACGTGTGGCCAGAGTTAGGTTGCTTAGCGTCGGGCCTCTCGACACACTGTGTGTGGTTTTGGCCATTGAGGGCCTTTGCTTGTGGCTTTGGGCTAGTAAAGCCCTAGTTTTTGGTTTTGGCCGGTGTGGGCCTGGTTTACGAGGTTTTGAGAAATGGTTTGTGAAATGAATTTAAAAAGGAAAATTGATTATAGTTTGTTTTCTACGGTTTTTGTGGGGTGCGTACTAGGTGACTTTGGTCACTCATGTGTTTTCCTTGTGGTTTTGGTTTACTAGTGCAGACATGCGATTGGTTTAGCGTAGTGCATATAGATCGGAGTCCCCTAGCCACACACACAGGTTCCTAATAGTTAGATATTTACTGTTTAGCTTTAATTTTCCCGTAATTTGATTTATCTAAATTATTGTGGAAAATTTGGGGCATGACACAGACCCTATGATGTTGGCCAAGGTGGGTATTGCACATGCTTCATTGCTGGTAGCATCCTGAATGACAAGACAACCTTTCCAGATGAGGTTGGCTTTGTAAGGGTTCTTTAGGTGAGAGGGCTTTGAGACATAATCGCTCCTCGTAGGGTGGCGGGTCCATGACAATAGTGCACCTCAGTGGCTACTTGTGGCCAGAGTTGGTTTCCTGGTGCTAAGCAAACATGACTCAGTGTAGTTGCCGTTTTTGGCTAGTATGGCCCATGCTTGAGGTTTTCATTAGTTGGGCCACACTTTGGACTATTTTGTCTAGTCGGGCCTAGTTTTGCTATACGGATGGTTTCCCGTATGCTTGTGCCTTCAAAAGAAAAGACAAAATGTTTTGACAATGAGATTTGTGGTTTTGGCTAGTAAGGCCCAATTTGCGAGACTTGGTAGATTTAGTAAAAATGATTTCAAAATGGTTTAAAAGAGAAATCTTGGTGTTTTTTTTTCCAAATTTTTTGTGGAGTGTGTGATGGTGACTATCTGGTCACTCATTAGTGCTTTGCATGGTTTTTAAGTTGCAGGTGCAGGCAGGCAACATTTGGTGAGTCTTGTGCATATAATCAAAGTCTCATAACCACACACACAAGTTCCTAGTAGTTAAATGCTTTTAAATTAGCCTTTTTTCTTGTAATTTAGCATTTAATTATGTTGGAATTATTTATGTTAATGTGTGTAGACACTCCGACTTTACAATCACTTGGCAGCAGGCTCCTCTGGAAAGATGCTCTGGTTGCAACCACCACTCCTAAATCCTCAAGCCCACTTAAACCCACACAAGCCCACTCTAACCTAATCAAAACCAAATAAAACTCATGTAAAACATCTAAAACCGTAATTAATCAAGTGAAAACCCCAATTAAAGTCAAAATCAAATAAAATCCACTTAAAATCCAAGTTAATCATGTGAAAACCCTAATTAAAGTTAAAATCAAGTAAAATAGACTTAAAATCCAAGTTAATCAAGTGAAAACCCTAATTAAAGTTAAAATCAAGTAAAATCCACTTAAATTCATTTAAAATCCAAATTAATCAAGTGAAAACCGTAATTAAAGTCAAAATCAAATAAAATCCATTAAAATTACTTTAATCCATTTAAATTCAAGGAAAAAACCTAAATTAAACTAAAACCCTAATTTAAAGTCACGTAATTAAGCCAAAAATCCTAATTTAATCCCAAAACTTTAATTAAAATCCAAAAAACCCTAATTAAACTAAAAACCTTGATTAAAATCTAAAAACCCTAAATTAAACTCAAAATTCTAATTAAAACACAAAAACCCTAATTAAACTAAAAAACCCTTAATTAAAACCCAAAAACCCTAATTTAAACTAAAAACACTAATTAAAGTCCAAAACCCTAAAAAACCCCTAAAATAATTAAAATCCAAATTTGAAGTCAACTACTTAAACCTTAAATCATAAAATCAAAAGAACTTAATTAAAACCACAAAAAACCTAAGTTAAATAAAACTTTAAAATCCCTAAACCCTAATCACAAAAACCTTAATCCTAAAAAACTTAATCTAAAACCAAGTAATTAAAACCTAAATTAAAATCACAAAATCAAAACTTAGTTAAAATCATAAACCTAATTAAAAACCTAAAACCAAAAATCAAAACCTTAAACAAAATCAAAACCCTAAAACCTAAAACAACAAAAACCAGAAAGTAAAAAGAAGCCTAAAGCCCACTCGCAGGCCCAACCCAAACCACATTTAATTTAAAACTTTGGAAACAGAAAAATAAAGCTACAATGCCTTCTTCCTCCCAGCAACCATCTCCCCATCCCTCCTTCCCCACGAGCTGGCCAACTACCAGCCACGATGCCATGATCCTCTCCGTGCCTTCCACCTCTCTTAAAAGCATAGGAAACCACCAGAACGAGAGAGAAGGGGAGGAACCAAAGAAACTGATCGGAGGAGGAAGAGAGACTGAACGGTGGGAGCACCGGAGACTAGAGGAGAGAGCCTGAGAGACCCCCATTTGAGCCCTAGAAAAACCAAGTCATCTTCCCCACATCTAGACCACCTCCTCATGCCCTTTTTTTGGCCTCAGAATCCCCTGAACCGCCACAACCAGAGCGATCCACTGGAGCACCGCCACCGGCACGTGAGGAAACAACCAGCACATCCTTAGGTAGTTATTCCTGTTCTTGTTTGAATTGTGTTCCTCTAGTGTAGTAGGACCCTACCAAGTCGTCTAGAAAGGTTTTCATGGGGATTAGCCCCTCTGTGCGACGTCGCAGTCCCCTCCTGTGGTGGGTCTATCAGCTTCGATTAGGCCCACAACTCCTACGGTGGGAAGACGCCTTGTAGGCCTCTCCTCCCTCTGCCTCCTTCTCCTCCCTAAGCCTCGTCGTTAAGGAGAGGCTTCCCTAGCCTCATGTGGCCAAGGCCAACGCCGCCGTCGCCACAACTCCTTCGACCGCCACTCCTTCGTCGTCGAAGCTGTAGGAAGACTTCAGGCACCCCTGCTGCACATGACCACACTAGGAAGCTCCGTCGCTTTAACACGAATGCCCCCACGTTGACCCGTCGCCACTTCAAGCTCCAGAGCTCTGCCCTCGTCGCTACAACTCCTGCTGCCGACGCTAGAGGTGGGAGGAACACCTCAGACCTCCCTAGATCTCACCGTCGCTACCAGGACCCTCTGTGTACCGCTCCTATGCTCCTCCGACCTGTGCCTCAGCCTCCCCGTCCTTGGAACGCCACCAGCCACTCTGTTGTCGTCTTCTTCAGCGTTGACAGCCACTCACCGGTGTCAGAGGTGGGGGAGGCATCTCAGGCCTCCCTAGTCTTGCCCACAACCCTCGGAAGCTCCGCCATGCCTTCCTCCAGCTTCCTGGGTCGTCGCTGTGCCACCACCGAAGGCTCGCCGAAGTCCGCACTAGAGTGGGAGCACTGACGATCAGCCGGTGATCTTCGAAATAGATGGATTTAAGGATATGTTTTTTAGTTTTCGTTAATTGCACGTAGGTCCAGTTATCATTACATTTAGGTCCCTGGAATTTCTTTTTAGGTCCTCAGATCATGCATCCAGGTTCTTTTTTTATATTCAGGTCCTTTCTTGCATCCAGGTCCTTTTTTATTGCTCTTAGGTCCTTTTTTATTACATTTAGGTCCTGTGTTTTTGTGTTTAAACCCATGAAGATTTAAATAAGTTTTATTCCTTTATTATTCCAGTAAATATTGTACGAATTGTCCTATTTAATTTTAATTTCATTTTCAGTCCCATAAATGTTTGTTTCTTCACATTTAGACCCCTACATTCATGTTTTCTTTACAATTAAGTCCTGAAGTCTTGCACTGAGCCCCTTAAACTTTTAAAAATGAGTTTTCTATGTAACATTTGCATCCATAACCCTAAAGTCATCCATAATTATATTGATCATGTAAAAAACTTGATTTCTATTGCATTTTGATCCTGAAATTTTGCAAGTTAGCCCCTGAACTCAATCCATAATGTTTTCTGGACATGAACATTTATATCCAGGCTCTTGGATCTCTTCTTAAATCAATAATCATGGTTTGAATTGTATTTTTAACCTCATTTTGGTATGTTTTACATTTATTGATCACATGTACTTGTAAACCATCACCTGAATAGAGTTTTCATCAAAAAACCATGTTTGCAATATAAATGAATTTCTGATTTCACATTTTAGTAAGTTTTGCGCTTTAAGTGTGAATTTTGCATAGGAGACCTTGAATTTTCAAGAAATTACCAAAAGTGCAATTTGCACACATGTTACACCACAGAGCCACATTTTCTTTAAATCCTACATCCTAGCATTAAGATAAGACTTTTTGAGCACATTTTAACCATGATCTTCCCCTTTTTGTGAATTTTGCACATTAGACTCTAAGTTTTTAGGAAATTATCTAGGTGCAATTCTCATACATCTTAGTGCCACAATTTCCTTTGATCCTTAAGCTGCACACTAGGATAGAAGTCTCTGAATGTATTTTAATCCAGCTTTTCATCTTTTTTTGTAAATTTTGTGTTTTGGTCCTTGTACTTGTCCCTTATTGTGTTTACATCATTTTATTGTTTTTATAACCTTGTCCTCTACATGTTTTTTTGAAAACAACATTTTCCTGACATCTTGCATATATTTTGGCATATCTAGACCATGCATCATCTCCATATATGCATTTATCACATCTGACCATTGAAATGACCAAATTACCCCTATGTCATCAATTCATGCACATGCCTGTTAGTTATTGCACCAAGTCATGCATAATCTCTGTCCAAATCATTCCTTAGTATCCTTTACCCTGTTAGGTACATTTTCATGCATGCTACATAGTTTTCGCTGCATTTGCACATCAGTCCATCCTTTTTGAATAAGTCTGCATCTCATGTGTTTTTTCCATGGATTTTTCTCCTACCTGTCTTCAGATTCCTTCGCTTGATATTTGATTTGACTATCTTTATTCTATATTATTGAATTTTTTTGATCTGATTTGGATTTCATCGCCCGAGGGCATACATTAATAGGCCTGAAGGCTGACATTGGTCCCAATGCGAATTATTTTCCCATTTTAATTTTTATTACATGTTTTCATGATTTTGACGATTCGGGTTGACCCTACTCTTGATCCTTTGACATCGATGTGACTTTCTATAACATGCTTTTCCAAAAACACTGTCATTTTATGTGATTTTCTTCACATATCATAGTTTACCTCTTTTACATGGACTTCTTCGTAATTTTTCCATCTCAATTTTCGTGATGTTTGCCACGATTCTATTGATTTGGGTCTATCGCATTTTTGATATTCTTGATGTCAGTGTGATTTTCAAGAACATTCTTTCCAAAAGCACCATCATTTTATGTGAATCTCTTTACATGTCACAGTTTACCTTTTTTGCATGGACTTTTTTGCAGTTTTTTCGTCTTGATTTCCATGATATTTTCTATGATTCTAACGATTTGAGTTGGTTGTATTTTTTATTCTCTTGAGGTTTATATAATTTCCCCAACCTTTCTCACCAGAAATCTCATCATTTCATGTGATTTTCTTTGTTGTGTCATACTTTGTGATTTCATCATTTCATGTAGATTTCTTCGCAATTTTCGAGTACCTTCTCGTACATCCATCTAGTCTTGTCTTGGCATTTATATTAACATGATTAGAGCACAATCGAGGCATAGCAAACATCCATTCAGCCTCTAGCAAGCAAATTAGACTAGAAAGACCAAGTTTCTCGGGCATACAGGGGTGCCTAACACCTTCCCCATGCGTAATAGGAATCCTTACCTATCCTCTGGTTTGTGGACATCTTGCCTTCATGTTCGCCTCTCATGCATTCATTCATTTGTGTTTTTTTTGTGATTTTCCTTGTCTTTCCCTTGAAAGACAAGGTAGCGACTCCTTTTTTTTTCCATTTTTATCTTATCTTACGCCTTCGCCATTTTGGCATGGCTGTGGCTTCCTCCCTCTAATGCGACCCCACACTGGGTCCCCGGGCCGGGCATAGTCACAATGTGTTTATGTTGGTAGTGATGCGGGTCATTACATACCTAGTTGTAGGATTAGTTATATCTTTTGTATTAGATATTTTATCTTGCTATTTAATTGTAAGGTTAGTTATATCTTGTATTTGAATTTGTAATTGAATATCCTACATAAGTGAACCAATATCCTATTATCGATCATTTTTTTATTATGACTTGAAATTATTGATATTTGATATTCCTCAGTAAAGATTGGAGTCTCTATTATTTGAGAATCTGATTGAATTCCCTTGAAGATTGGATTATAGTTCATCTTTATTGTCTATCTTAGATTAGATTGTAGTTCGATTATCGCTTATTGTCTCACATCAACAGCCACCAAAATAAACCTGATCCCTCCTTTGTGATTGGAATCTACCATCGATTTCTCTTTGCATTCTCAACACTACCACCATCACTACCATTATCTCTCTCCCACCACCATCGTCACTGCACACCACCACCTTGCCACTGCAGTTGTAATGCCCCACATTTTCCCATAATAATTTAAATAAATTAAATTATAGGAAAATAAAAGCTAACAGAAAAATATCTACCAGGAACTTGTGTGTGCGGCTAAGAGACTCCGATCTATATGCACTACTCTAAACCAACCGCATGTTTGCACCTACAAACCAAAACTACAAGGAAAACGCATGAGTGACAAGAGTCACCCAGTACGCACCTCGAGAAAATCGCAGAAAGCCAATCATAATTTCTTTTCTTTTAAAATTCATTTCTCAAATCATTTTTTCAAAACCTCACAAACCAAGCCCACACATGGCAAAACCACAACTGGGGCTCTACTAGCCCAAAACCATAAGCAAAGACCCTTAATAGCTAAAACCACACACAGTAAGTCGGGAAGCCTAACGCCAGGAAAACCAAACTCTGGCCACAAACAGACCATTGATGAGCAACCAACGGTGTCTGCACTGCCACGATGTGCCACCCTGTGCAGGAGCTGCGTCGTCCCTCGATTCTCCCACCTGGAGAACCCTTACAAAGCCAACCCCTATTTGAGAAGGTTGTCCTATCTTTCAAGACGCTACCAGTTACAAGGCACGTGTCCCACCCGCATCGGCCAACATAGGGTACGCCCCCTCAAGGCATCATCCACACACAGTGCTCAGGAGAGAGTGTTATACCTCCACACCCGACGACACCCGAGCCTCAGTGCTCATAGCGACAGCAAGAGTATCATACCTCCTTGTCATGCCACAAGACACCTCAACCCGCGGACCACAACCCTAACCTCGAGACGACAGTCAAGGAGTCTCATACTTCCAAGACCCGACGTCCCTCAGCCTCAAGTATCTCGGCCCCTAACCTCGACAAGGAGTTGCGCCCGACCACCCAAGAATGTCGTCACCGTCCCTGATCCAGACGACATGGTCCCACACTATCTCGACCCGCACATAGAAAACTAGAAAAACATTTTCCAAATCTGCCAACTCATCTCTTTAAAATCATTTTCATATCTTTGAAAACTCTTTTAAAACCTCAACAAAATGGCACATCAGGTTTCTCAAGGGATAACCACTGACGGCCCAGAATTCCACTCAATGGGACAATACAAACCAATCCGGAAAAACCCTCAAAAATCATATTTTACAAAAGCATTTGGGCCCAGATTCGGCATGCCGAAAACCCCTGGTTTGGTAGACCGATTTGGATCGATCGATCGAATCAGGTCAACGGTCAATACTCAGGCCAAAATCGATATACCGAAGATTGTTCGGTCGATCGAAATCCACTGATTCGGTCGACCATCTAAAATAGGACGATCAAATTCGACCAGAGGACAAAACTGACAGAAAAACGGCATACCGAAATGGTTCTATATGCCGAATTCTGTAAAAACAGAAAACGGCCCAAACCCTACAGTCCAAAATCGCCCCAACTGGGACCTCCGATCGGACCCTCTAAACAAACACCAAAAATCTCACATGAAACTTAAGATGTAGACCCTTGAGTGTACACCAAATCCACACAAACAAAACCAAAATCCATTCACCATGCATGAAGATATAAAATCACAAAAGCATAAGGGTCGAAACGACCCAAAACTCAACCACTAGCATAAATGCCCATAAATCCACCATAAATTCACAATAAAGTCTAGGAATGTAAATTTACCTAGATTTCATGCAATCATATCAATTTCTACCAATTTCATGCTTTCTATTACAGGGATTGGGGATGCATACCTGTAATGCACGTTCCAGTGATCCTTCGGTCAACTTCGATGACCACGACCCTCGTCGGGGCTTACACGACCACAGAGGCACACCACCCGAGCTCCACACACTGCCACGAGCCGCTGCAAGCCCTCATCGACCCATGAGCACAACGAACAGAGGAGGGGGAACACGGGGAGGAGAGAAACAAGGGAGGGAGAGAGGGAGAGGGAGAGACAGGAAGGAGGTGGAGTGAGTGGAGGGAGAGGACGAGTAGAGGGGGAGGAAAGCAACGAAGGCATGCTCGAGACAAAGAGGAAAACGCACGGAGAAAAGGAGGAGGAGGTGCAGAGGAAGAGTCATCAACCGCGCATATAAATATGCGCCCCAAGGTGGTAGTTGCATGCATGCATGCACAGTGCAACCACTAGCCTCCTGCACGAGGTAACAACCGCACCGAACCCTCCCACCAATAGGCCCACAACGTGGGCCCTACATGGACCCCACACCCAGGCCTACACAAGCACAGTGCTACAATGTACAGTGCCAGTCACGCACAGGGACACGCAAGCAGAAACCAGCCCACAAGGCCCAAGCCCAAAAGTACAAATCGACACAACTGGCCTCGAAACAGTAACACCCGTCTAGGAATAAAATTCATAAAAATGTAAATAATTACAAAATGAATTTTACGAGTGTTACAGCAACATGCACACTTCACCACTTATCATCACGCAATAACCGCCACCAATACTTCACCGTCGTCCGTCATACACATCCAATCACACATTACACCGTCACCGCCTCCACACCACCATCACTACAAAGGTCCCATCATCACCTTTGTCACTATCGCCCCAGGGTTTCACATAAGAACAAGACAAAAGAACAAGTTCTAATTGACATTAAAAGTCGATATCACATTCTTCCCTTAATCTTAATTTAGATTGATTTCAGTGCAATTAAGTATTTGTGCATTCATTTATTATTTCCACCACTCTTATAATTATTCATGCATATCAATCTACATCTTCATTTTTGTCCTTGTTTATGAACACTACCTAAAGCATATACATATTTGTACTCGATTGCTTGTGCTTTTATTCTTCATGTGCTTGCATTCTTTTTAATTTAATTATCTTGTGCATATTTTATTGATATCTCAATATGTTTGAATCTTCTTCTAACGCTTTAAGATCACACTTACCCCTTCATTATCGTTCCCTTGAGTATCAACTTGATAAAATCCTAGCAAGAAATAACATAATTTCCATGCTCTCCCAACATATGAAAGTATTGCAAGATCAAATCATATTGAGAGATCCATATGTTAATGTTATGGGACGAGTTTTAAAAAATAACTGTGATACACATAATTCATATTACACCTTACCATTTCATACATTCTTTAAATGTTGTGTCTAAAAGTGCTATTACTAGAATGAATTTAACGTCTATACCTCATCCTCATCCATTCCACATTCGTTGGGTTGATGACACTACTCTATTTATTTCTGAGAAATGCCTTGTTAATATTCAAAAGAGTGATTATTTTGCACATATTTGTTGTGATGTTCTTTCAATAAATATCAATCACATTCTTTTAGGTTTCCTATAGCTTCAAGAAATGCAAGCTTGCCATAACATGCAAAATAATGAATATATTTTTAAATCTCAAGGCCAGCCCTTCAAGTTACTTTCCAAAAAACTAAAGTCAAGCATCTTTAAGTCTTTCATAGTCAAGCAGTCAAATCCTTTAACTCCAACTGTAAATTAATCACCTCAAGAACTGTAATGTCTCCAATTCCCATAATAATTTAAAACAATTTAAATTACAAGAAATTAAAAGGCAAATAGAAATATCAACTACTAGAAATCTGTGTGTGCGGTTACGAAATTTTGGAATATGTGTATTATGCTAAAACCCATCTGATGTCTGCATCTGCAACTTAAAACCACAAAAAACAAGTGAGAGTAACAAAAGTCACCTAGCACGCACCTGACAAAAATAGTGGAAAACAAATCTATATTAACTTTTTTTTCCTTAAAAATCATTTCGCAAATCATTTTCTCTAAAACCACCAAGACTGACTAACCAGACGCAATAGGTCGAAAACCACAACTAATGTGGCTCACACCGATCAAAACAACAAACAGGGCCTCTACCAGTCCAAAACCACAAACAAAGACCTTCAATGGCTAAAACCACACTGTAGACACTCCGATTTTGCAGTTATTTGGTAGCAGACTTCTCTAGAAAAATGCTCTGCTTGTGACCATCTAAACCTTAACTCTCAAACCTAAACCCTAAACCCTAGCTCAACCTAAACCTACAAACCCACTCAAGCCCACACAAGGCCATTTAGGCCCACACAAGCCCACTCTAACCTAATTTAAGCAAAAACCCATAATTAAAAATCAAAATCAAACAAAACTCACTGAAATCATTAAAAAACCTAAATTAATTATGAAAAAGACTTTTAATCCAAACCTAAACCCCATAAAATCCACTTAAATATGAAAAATCCCAATTAATCAAATAAAATCCACTTAAGCCGCTTAAAATCCAAAATTAATTAAGTAAAAACCATAATTAAAACCAAAATTTAAAAAAATCCATTCAAACTATTTAAAATCCAAAATTAATTAAGTAAAATCCCTAATTAATACTAAAATTAAATAAAATCTATCCAAAACATTTAAAATCCAAGTTAATTAAGTGAAAACCCTAATTAAAACCAAAATTAAATAAAATCCATTCAAACCATTTAAAGTCCAAGTTAATTAAACGAAAACCCTAATTAAAACCAAAATCAAGTAAAATACATATAAATCATTTAAAACTCAAATTAATTCAACAAAATCCCTAATTAAAAGCCTAATCAAGTAAAACTCAATAAAATCCATTAAAAATTAAATCTAATTAAAAAGAAACCCTAAACCAAACAAAAATAAAGCAAAAACAATTAAAATCTAAATCAAATCCTTAATTAGATCAAATAGAAACCAATTAAATCAAAATTAAAATTGAAACCCTAATTAAATCAAGTAAAAATTAATTTTAAAAGTAATCAAATCTAAAACTCAAACACAAAACCCTAATCCATTTAAATCGAGAAAAATCCTAAAAATAATAAAACCCAAAATCCTAATTAAAATCACAAAAACCTTAAAATAATAAAATCCAAAAAAACCCAAATCAAACATAAAACTAAAACCCTAAATCCTAATTACAATTACAGAAAAACCTAAAATAATAAAATCCAAAAAACCCAAATCAAACTTAAAACCAAAACCCTAAATCCTAATTACAATCACAAAAAAACCTAAAATGATAAAATCCAAAAAACCCTAATCAAACTTAAAATTAAACTTAAAACCCTAATCACCAAAACCTATAAGTAATAAAATCTAAAAATCCTAATTTAAAATCAATTAATTAAACTTAAAATAATAAAAATCAAAACCTAAATTAAAATCACAAAATCAAAAAACTTAATAATAAAAAAACCTAAAACAAAAACCAAAACCCTAAAACCTAAAACAAAAAACCCAAAATCTAAAAGCCCACTTACTCAGGCCGAGTACAATTCACCTCTCAATCACAACTTAGGAAACTTGCAGAAATAATTCTCGTCGGCACTCCCTTCATCTCCAGTGACCCCCGAATTTTCCAGCGAAAACTCCGGCAATATCTCGAGAACTCCGGATCGTATCTCCTCCTCCACGTGATCTCCAACTAACCTCCTTCAGCTCATGCAAGCATCAGACGATCATCCCTGATCTTCACCATGCCGAGCCACCGCCTCCAGGAGCGTCGCACTTGAAGCCTCATCACAGAAGAAGAACGTCGACAAGGGAGATTCGACGGCACGTTCCGACCGTCGAGGACCTGATCGACGCCATTGGATCTTCCCCCCATCTCCTCCTTCAGCTTCTCCGCCACCCAGATTGTCGATCAACCGTCTAAAGAGCTTGAACGAACCTCCCAAGCTGTCGCCGTCGGCGATCTTCAAATCACCGACGGTGATCAATAGCTTTTAGTTTTATTTTTAATTATGTTTTTATAGTTTTAAAACATTGCAATTAGGTTCTAGGAATTTATTCTTTGGCCCCTGTATTTTTTTTAAAATAGCATTTCTTTTGTTTCATTGTAAATATTGCATGTTTTACCCTGTTTAACTTTAATTTCATTCTCAATTCTGTAAATGTTTGTATTCTCACACTTAAGCCCCCTGGAATCATGTTTTCTTTGCAATTACGTATTGAAGTTTTGCATTGAGTAGCCAGAGCTTTTTAAAATGAGTTTTTCCTATAAGATTTGCATTCTAAACCCTAAAAGACTTTAAATTCACACTGACCATCATAAAAGTTGAATTTTCACCACATTTAAACCTTGGAACTTTGCATGAAAGCCTCTGAATTCCTGAAATACAGTTATTGAGTATAGGAAATTTGCATCCAGACCTTTAGATTAATTTCAAGTTCATCATTTAGGGTTTTAATTATTTTCACACCCCTTTTGACATTTTTCAATTCTTTTATTTATAATTTTGCACTTAAATATAGTTTTCACTTAAGATTCATGTTTGCATTGTAAACTGATCTTTAATTTCATATTTTAGTCACATTTACACTTTATGTGTGAATTTTGCACATTAGACCTTGAATTCTTAGGGAATTACCAAGGTGCAATTTTCACACACCACAGTGCTACATTTTCATTTAATCCATCATCTGCAGACTAAGATAAAGGTCATTGAACATACTTTAATCAAGATTTTCCCTTTTCCCGTGAGTTTTGCACTTTGGTCCTTGCACTTGTCCTTTACCATGTTTACATTATTTTCTTGTATTTAAAACCTTCTTTCCGTCAGTTCTCTTGTAAATAACATTTTCCCAACATTTTGCGTACTTTTTTTGCATATATTAGACCAAGCATCATGCACATGCACATATTTATCACATTTAGTCATGTGAAATTACCCAATTACCCCCATGCTGTCAGTTCATGCACATACATGTCATTTGTGCACTAAGTCATGCATGATCTCTATCTAAATCATTCCTCAACATTTTCTATACATTTAGGTATATTTTCATACATTTTACATAGTTTTTCATCGGATTTGCACATCATTTCATCCTTTTTGAGAGCCCACATTCTATGTGTTATTCCGTGGATTTTCTTCTCCAACCCATTTTTGGATTCCTTCGTTTGATATTTGATTCGATTCCCTTTATTCCACATTTTTGGATTTTTCGATTTGATTTGGATTTCATTGCTCATGGGCATACATTAACGTTCCAGCTAGGCAAACTTAGTCTAGTACTCGAGTACCGATATCGGGCCCTGCTCTAGACTTCGAAAATCTTGGCGAAGCTGTTTGTTCACATGAGTGGGGAAATACTTGTCATAAAAGGTTACCTTGAAATCCTTCCACCGTTTGCTAACAGTTACTGAGTCCGGGAACTTCAACCGCCTCACAGACTTTCACCACTTATCTACCTCACCATTTAGCAAATAAGTCGCCAACCGCACCCAATGCTCCTCTAGGCATGCCATACTCTCCAGCATCTTCACTACCTTCTCCAACCAAACTTCACTCTCCTCAGTACTGACCTTGCCCTTGAACGACGGCAAATGAAGCTTCGTGAATTAGCTCAGCCATGGGTCACCTGACAGCTCACTAGCACTACTCTTGCTAAAGGCATGGGAGATTCCGTGTGCTAAGCTTCGCAATTCAGCATGAATCGCCTTCCATCCACCTACATCCTCTCGGGGCTCAGATTCCTCGATAGAAGCCATGTCCTTACGACCACAAGAAGGCATCTTACAAGGAGAGAGTCAAAACACCTGCACTACAGACAAAACAACAATCAAAAAACCATGAAGAAAACCAAGTGCAAACTCTACCATGCATGCAAAACCTATGGAGTTTCTAGACTGGACATCCTAAGCTAGTGTAGCCCAATGAACCTGGAGCTCTGATACTAAGTCTGTAATGTCCCCAATTCCCATAATAATTTAAAACAATTTAAATTATAGAAAATTAAAAGTTAAACAGAAATATCTACCAGGAACCTATGTACGCGGCTACGAGACTCCGAACTGTGTGCACTATGCTAAAACCCATCTGCATGTCTGCACCTGTAACTCAAAACCACGAAAAACAAGCATGAGTGACGAAAGTCACCCAACACGCATCCCACGAAAATAACAGAAAACAAATCTATATTAACTTTTTTTTTTTAAATCATTTTGCAAATCATTTTCTCCAAAACCACCAAGATTGACTAACTAGGCCCAACAGGCCAAAAACCACAACAAACGTAGCCCACATCGACCATAATAACAAACAAGAGCTCTACCAGCCTAAAACTACAAATAAGGCCCTTAGTGGTCAAAATCACACACAATGAGTCAGGAAGCTTAGCGCTAGGCAACCAACTCTGGCTACAAGTAGCCACAGAAGTGCACTGCACTGCTACGGTGGCATCACCTGTGTAGGAGTGACATCGTCCCACAATTCTCCAGCTTGGAGAACCCTCACAAAGCCAACCCCTTTGGGAAGGCAGTCTTGTCTCTCAAGACGTTACCAGCTACAGGGCACGTGTTCCACCTACACTGGCCACCATAAGATACGCCTCCTCAAGGCATCCTCCACATTATGCTCAAGAAGGAGTGTCATACCTCCACACCCGACAACACCCAAGCCTCAATGCTTACGTCGACAGTAGGAATGTCATACCTCCCTGTCATGCCACAAAACACCTCAACCTACAAACCACAACCCTAGCCTCGAGACGATAGTCAATGAGTCTCATACCTCCAAGACCCGACGACTCTCAGCCTAAGGTATCACAACCCCCGACCTCAACCAAGGAGATGTGCCCGACCACCCGAAAATGTTGTCACATTCCCTGGTCTCGAAGACACAGTCCCACAGTGTCTCGGCCCGCACACAGAGAATTAGGAAAACCATTTACCAAAACGAGCCAACTCATCTCATTAAAGACCATTTTCAAATCATTTTATATCTTTGGAAACTCATTCAAAAATCTCGACAAAATGGTACATTAGGCGTCCCACAAAATCACCACTGATGACCCTCGATCCATCTCAAATAAGCAAAACAAACCAATCCAGAAATCCACAGAAGCCACCTTTTATAAAACAGCTGGGCCTTGATTCGATATACCGAAATAGGCTTGGTATACCGAAATCTCCTAAATTGGAAGACCAACCAGAATCGGTCGATCGAAATAGGTGCAAACACCCAAAACGACAGACCAAAAACCAGACCAATCGACCAAAAGTTCTTAGTTTGGTAGGCTGAATAAATTCAGTCGACCGAACTGGGACACAATGGTCAACACTCATAGCCAAAAAAGGTAGACTAAGGAGATTTGATCAACCAAATTTCGACCACAGAACCTCATCTGACAGAGAAATAGCATACTGAAAAAGTTTGATATGTCGTTTTTTGCGAAACCAGAAAACGGCCTAAGGCACCAACCTACGAGATCGTCCAAAATGGAATCAAGTGGCAGACCCCCAAAACAAGCACCACAAAATCCAACTAAAACATATATTGTAGACCCTCGAGTCTACTCCAAATCTGTATAAACAAAATCAAAATTCATTCATCATGCAAGGAGAAATAAATTTGAGAAGCCACATGGGTCAAAAGTGATCTAAAACCTCCCAACACCATTAATGGTCATAAATACCACCATAAATCATCATAAATTCACAATAAATTCTAGGAATGTATATTTACCTAGATTTCATGCATTCTTATCATTTTATACCATTTTCATGCTTTCTACAACATGGAGTGAGGTGCGTACCTGAAAACAGCCTCCGATGACCCAACTAGCTCTCCGGCCAACCACCAACCACCACCGGCGAGCACGACCTCCATAGGAGCCTCCTTGACCTTTAGAGCTCTGACCATGCCGATGTCGAGCCGTGCGACCACCTCTACCTCTCGCTCTCACTCTCGACCTCTCGTTGACACACGGGTAGGGGAGTAGAAAACGGGAGAGATGGGTAGGGGAAAGAAAGGAGAGGTGGGGGAAAGAAAGGGGGTGAGGGGGTGGAAGGAGAGGTGAGGGGGAAAGGGTGTGCACCAGGGGAAGAGAAGGAAGAAGAAGAAGACGGACGACGAGTAGGGAAGGGTGACGTGCGAGGAAAGCCTTCAACTGCAGCTATATATACGCGCGAAGGAGTAGTTACGTGCATACCCAACCATCACGCATGCACGCATGCACCTGCCTATCTCTAGCTGCCCACCAGCCACACCGTGCATAGCTCAATTACCAGGCTTGAACACGAAGCCACCTGCTAGCTTGAGCATAAGCCAGCCACACCAACTGGCCCACAAACGTGGGCCCCACACAAACCCACACATAGGTCCACAAGTATAGTGTCAACCATGCATAGGAATACACAAATAGAAGCCGATCCACGAGGTCTAAGTCCAAAATCATACAAACGGATCTCGAAATAGTAACACCTATATAAGGATAAATTCATTATAATGTAAATAATTACAAAATGAATTTACGAGTGTTACAACTAGATGTTAGGAAATTAGATGAAGCGCCTTAAATTTTCAAAGAAGAATCTTTTAAAGAACTTGATGAACAGGAACTAAATCAAGTGTCTCAAATTTTCAACAAAGAATCTCCTCATAAACCGAATGTGTCTCTATGAAGATTCGCTAAGCTTCCACAAAATCTAACCATAATTCTCCTCTTATTCCACTTCCCAAATTGGACGATCTTTCTTCCTCTATCACATCTCTTGAGCTACCATTATTCATAAATTTAAGAGTAATTTCCTTAATAATACCCTCAACTAATAAGTGTTTTCCACTTCTATACCTTCAACTATAAAATCATTCACTTTAGTACTCTCATTATCATTATTAGTCAGTCTAGTACTTTTGTTAGAAAGCGTTTCTTTACATAAAAAATTGGACTAAAATGCCCTTCAACACAAAAAGATAACCTGTTTCTTCGTTCCCCTTCCATTCCCCTTATTTCTGGTTAGTTGCAGATATCGACCATCACAGAGAGCCAGTCTGACTTCAAGAGATTCTCAATCTTTATAGGAACGAAGAGACTACACCTCATGGCAGATGTGGATGAAGGTATCGAAGGTTGTAAATCACTTATCGTTGAAAGAATCACTCTCCTTAGCATTCCCACCAAAGGCCAGATTCACAAGAGCAGACTTGAATTCCATGATCAACACTTGATTGTGCTCTGAGTCCCAAAAGAGTGACCAATGTTGACATAACACTATGAGCTAGAACTCCAAGGTGGCAGCGGTGGAGGAGGACCAAGCAACGAGGGGACCCCACCCTTGGGGATGAGTTCAACCCCAAAGGAATGGTGGGCAATGCACCATTCCAGGATGAGGATGAAGTCCTCCAGTGGCACGTGGGTAATGATGCAGGTGGTATTGCTAGTGGCCACCCATGACTTGATACTAGAGCGATCGTACGTTTGGCCGTCGTTTCCATCTCGTCCTGTTGTCAAGAAGAGTAATAGGAGGAAGAAGAGAGAAGGAAGACAAAGAAATTGTTAAGGACATAATTGTCATTCCATGTCAAAATTTAACAATATTACCACAACTATTGTAAATTGAAAAATAATACAAGTTTAGGATACCAAAGTGAATGGTTTTGTGAATAAGGGTACTAAAGTGAAAAACAAGTATCGTTAAGGATACTATTAAGGAATTTACTTTAAATTTAAATATCAAGAATTGCACTAAAGTAAACAACAAGAGAATTAGAGAACTTTAATTATCATATACTTCAAATAGTTCAATTAGCAATTCCATTGATATTATCTTTATCATTTTATCACATAGTTTCTTTGATTAAAATTTATATCTATGTGAAAATGATCCTATGAAATTCATCTTATCATCTATCCAATATGAATCTATATATTGATGTTCGAATAAAATTTACGTTAACATAAACTACATAGATAAAAACTAGTATCACAAGAATAAAAAATTCCTTACATATCTTCTACTATTATATTTATTTTCTAAGTGTTATCTACAACACCTACTTCGTGACCTTCATGTTAGACTCTTACTAAGCATTTCCATGTTCTTAATAACCTATCATTAAACTTATTTATATTATCCTTACTACCTCATTTCTATATAAATCTAATTTCTAGTGGGAGAAATTATTACTTAATCAAAGTATCTTTGAATTTCTCTTTGTCCACAAATATCTTTGTAAATTTGTTTTTGTTATACATCAACTTTCATACTTCCACTATGCTACCAATTTCAAGGATCTAATTGGATATTATCAACTTGACTCATCAAAGTCAACTTCTACTCAACCGAAGACAATGATGAGAATAGTATTAAAATAATTAACTAATTTATATTACTACTTAGTTGTAAAGTTAATTATATCTTTTGTGTTAGATATTTTATCTTACTTTTTAATTGTAAGATTAATTATATTTTTTATTTAAATTTATAATGAAATATCTTCTATAAGAAAACCAATATCCTATTGTCAAATGATTTTAATCATACTTTAAAATTATTGATATTTGATAATCTTGAGTAAAAAACAGACTCGTTTGAAAACCTAATTGATTTCCTTAAAGATTGAATTATAATCTATCTTCAGTATCTTGAATCAAATTATAGTTCGATTCTCGTTTATTGTTTCACATCACGAATACTCTCAAATTTTGACTCCAATAGGACTTAAACAAATAAAACAACGTAAATAAGTGTTTTAATAAGATTTAAACTCCTGTACCCTGTACTTTAAAAGCATTGGAAGGATATCACGTTCAATCAACAACAATTTTTGCTGTCCTCCTTTATGGTCTCACTTCCGCATTGTAGCAGCTGGGCTCGAGTACCATCTCAAATGGGACGAAAAGTGAAGCTCTATATGTAGCGAAGTACCACGTAATAATTACGAAAAAATTACACTAAATGCTTCGATAGCCCGGAGGCCCTCCAGAAAACTACAGCCCCACAGTAAGATAACATCCTCTTGTACACTTTGGCATGGTCGTCGAATTTTAAGTTGAAGAATGTGCCTAAAAATGGCCTGCGAAACAACTAAAGCTTAGAAGGAACAAAACTGTAAGTCTAAAACTATAAGGGACTAATTTTGGCCAAGGTGATTTCCTAAAGGAACAAGGCCGAACCACAATTAGTGAATAATTTTGCATATGAAGTAGTCTGATTATAAGTACACCTAAGAGTTTAACATCATAATGGTTGAGATTCTAGAACCGCTGGCATTAGAGTAAACCTACATATGTTGGTTTGTTTTACAACTCGTCAAGAATTAATCCAAATTGTATGAAGGCCACCAACTAAAGAACAATAAGAAAAAACTTTGCACCCTTCTGGCACTTGGATAACATGTTTCATCTAATTCTACCTTCAGCATATTATCAGTCAGCATAGTGCAAACATGCATTTTTCTATGGTAACATATGACCTAATAAATCATTACATTGCACAGATATTGCTGATACTCAAAAGCACATGAACTGATAGTCACATTCAGGTGGAATACAAAAATAGCATTGCAGAATTACCGGATCAGAATGGTGAAATATGTACTGCTTTTTCAAGTTCACTTTTAAGCACCTAGTTGATAGCTCAATCCAAGGGGATGAATGCCCAATTAGTCATTAAGACAATCCCCGAACAGGAGGTTTTAAGCACCTCAAACTGTCCAGGTGGCCAGAGAAACCTTTCTAAGAAAGGAAAAAAAATCATTGAAGACAACAAAATGTGGCAGCTCAAATCACCAGACAAGGATGGAGAGGGTGTGTATATATTCTTAGATTGTTTGGACTCAATTTTCTATAATGTATGAGTTGTTTAATTACACATAGCAAAGAAGAATATACTCCAACTACTTTCATATGCAATAGAGCATGTATAAAAACAAACACCAGAGATACATGAAATTACCCTGACAAAACCAACAAGTAAAGAAAAATATTTTAAATATGATATCACATGTAAAGAATCTGCTAAAGTAGTTGTAAACCATAAAATGATGGTATGCTATCTCAATTCGAGTTGGAAGTAGTTATAGTATAGGGATTTCTTGTATGAAACTTGTATTGGATTATTTTATTTTTTTTGATAACTCAGAAATCACTTGGACCCACCACCACTACTGGATGGTGAGTGCAGGCTTCAAACTGGGGGTTCACACACGGTGCACCTGCTGGTTATTTTCCTCATCCGTATGCATTCCTCGGGCATAAATCCGAGACCTGTCTAGTGGGGGCCTTTCAATAAGACACCTTACCACTAAGACACCTCATATTTTACTGTTGGTTATCAAACTTCTATTGGATTTTACTGTTGGTTACATATATTTCCATTCCAATGGTTGGTTAAAGGCATTTCCATATATTCAATTTAAGGGGCATTGCCTTAATTATAAAATTATCTAGAAAAAGAATATTTACAGCTCTAGTGAACAGCATAGAATAGCCAGTATAGAATCAACACGTGTCACCAATAATTCACCGACACGTGTTGGATTTTGAGTTGTCGACAGGATTTACAAGTGTAAATAAAAAAAATACCATATGTTAGAGTCAAACATCGACTCGTGTTGGAGCGTATCGGAGTGTTCAGTCCGCTCGATGTATTTTTACAATGAGTTTAAACAATGTCGACCAGAGATGCACCAAACTTCCTTTCCTTTTCATTTGCTTCTTTCCATAAGTTCCTAACTTCCCCTGCATCTCATATATTCCTTTGCAACCTAGCAACTTACTACAAACATGAAGAGCATTCTCTTTTTAGTAATACTATAAATTTAGTAAAATCAACATACTCATATATATATTATTTTGGGACAGGGTTGATGCCCCCAATACCCCTATGATGGGGTACACCTGCTCCCCATACATCCCCCTTTGGACTCTACGAAGTAGCAACATCTGAAATAATCCTCAATGAAACGCCACATCTCCAACACTTAAGTATTCTCTCAACTCTTATTAAACATATACTAAATATTTTTAAATATGATTTATACAGTTATTAAGTATTTTTAAGTATTATTTTTGCTTTAGGATATTTATATTAAGTTTATGTAGCATTTTTTAAATGTAATACATGTTTATAAAGTGGATCTAAGTAACTTTAGATGTAGATTATTGCTTACTTTAGCTTATCCTAAAGTTTCAAATCAAAATTTAAAATTTTTTGGTTATTTTCGTAGACTTCTGTAAATTTAACACTATAATAGCCAAACAAGTGAATTTTGATTTCTCCCCATACTCTGCTCGTAGAGAAGGGAAGGGAGCTTACCTTAATTCAACTTTAGCACTAGATATTGCAACTATCCTCTTTGGTCTCAATAGTTGGTCATACCATCAAACACACCCACGTCTTCTCAATCCTCGTGTAGCAGCCCCCAGCCAGCTGCTTTCCTAGTCATGCCTGACACTTCCAACAAAAATTTTCACTCCAGATCTTCCTCAAGCACAACCACGACTTAGCAACCCATGCAAAATGACAGAAACATACACATTAGCAGATGGGTGGACCAAAATATGTGTTTCCTACTCTTTAAATGTATTTGCAATGGGGAGGAATGTCTAGCCTGCATGTGTCAAAAATAAACAACAATATAGTCAAAGCTCATAGAAGTTTTGAATATTTCAATCCCAAAATAAAAAGGAAAGTGAGTTTAAAGTGCATAACTTTCATCATGCTCCCAAGGCCTCATTGCATCAAGGACAGGAAACATTTATGGCAGGCAGAGTATCCTAGAACTTGTCATCTGGAACAAAACCTCTGCACAACATTTCATCCTGAAGCCTAAATGCCTCTTTCAGGTTGTTTCCAGCAACATACCCATTTATCATAGTTGTGAACGTAAATCTATCAGGTAGAATGCCCCTTCCAATCATACTATGAAATAACAACTCAGCCTCATTAAGTCTTCCCTCTCCACAAAAACAACCCAAGAGCATATTGCAAGTAATAACATCGGGTGGCACACCTTGCTCATCCATCTTCTTAACCAAGGCAAAAGCTTCAGGTAACTTTTGTTCTCTTATAAATCCGTGAATGAGAGTGTTGTATGTTATCCTATCAGGGGTAATCCTATCTGCAATCATCTTGTTCAATAGATCTGCAGCCTTGGATGCACTACCTGACCGGCAAAGCCCCTTAATAATAGAGTTGTAAGTGACAATATTTGGTGAAATACCTTTATCTAACATTTCATTCCACAGTGAGAATGCTTCATCTACGCATCCTTTACTGCAATAGTCATCTATGAAAATGCTATAAGTTACAATATTAGGTAAGATGTTTCTGCCACACATGTCATTCCATAGCTCAGTAGCCTTTTCCCTGTTCCCTTCCTTGCACAAACCATCAATCAAAGTGTTATAAGTTACAATGTCTGGTTGCAGATTCCTTTCTATCATGGTGTCAAACAATCTCAGTGCTTTCTCTACAATACCATCTTTACAATAACCATTAATAAGAGTAGTGAAAGTATAGTAGTCAGGTAATAGTCCTCTTCCTACCATTTCGCTGAAAAGTGCATCAGCATCTGAAAGTCGCCTTTCTTTGCACATTCCATTCAAGATTGTGTTGTAAGTGACAATATCTGGTAGGCAACCATAGTCAACCATTTCATCCCACATCTTGAGAGCCTCGGAGAACAAATTAACCCTATAAAACCCATCAATGAGCATGGTATAAATGACACAGTCCGGCACTAAACCAAGATCCTTCATGTTTGAAAAATAGGTCAATGCTTGCCCCATATCTCCTTTCTTTGAATATAAACGTATAAGAGAGCTAAAGCTAAGTAAATCAGGGACAACACCATGACCAAGCATCTCACGATAAATCCTAGTAGCCTCACATGCATCACCCATTCTGCAAAACCCACTCAGCAAAATGTTATACGTTGCAGTATTCGGCACCAAGCCAGCAGACAGCATCCCACTCAACAACTCCTTTGCCCTCACGCACTTCCCCTTCTTACAAAACCCATTCAAGACCGCATTGCAAGTTACAACATTAGGATCAAGTCCCTTATCCGGCATCGACTTCAACAAACCCAAAGATTCCTCTAACATCCCCTCCCTACAGTACCCATCAACCAAAGTATTATAAGTCACCATATCAGCAAAAACACCCTTGTCCTCCATCTCAGACAGGAATACCTCCGCTTTTCCGAAATCCCGCCCCTTACAATAGGCATTGATCATGATATTCAACGAGTACACATTCAGCTCAATCCCACTCTCCACAACCTCTCCAAAGACCTCCACTGCCAAATCCAACCACCCCGCCCGGACCAACCCGGCAAGAAGACCATTGCACGCATTGACCGAAACGTGGAAACCCCGCAACCTCAAGACACGGTAAGCCTGGACCGCCTCCCTGAGCTTCCTAGCCTGCACGTACGTCCTCACCAGAAGATCGAACACAAAAGGGCTCGACGACCTGCACTTAGAATACGTGCTCACCAACGCGCCAATGACCTCGGCTCTCGACGCGCCTCTCCGGCGGACCATCCGGAGGATCAAGGACTGCGCCTCCGGAACCCTCTGGTTCTCCACCGCGACATGGATCATGGCGCCGAGCGTCTCCGAGGAGTGCTTCTTCGTGCTGGCTCTGTTGACGAGGAAATCCACGAACTTCCATCCCAGAGCCGGGTTGGGGATTCTGGCGCATTCGTAGAGGACGCCGAGGATGACGGGGTCAGTGAGGTGGGCGGGGGAGTGGAGGAGTGAATTGAGGGTTCCGGATTGGAGGGCGAGGAGGATCTCGGCCATGGGGGAGTAAGGGTTGCTAGGGTCTAGGGTTTTTCTAGGGTTAGGGTTTGGGAAAGAGGAAAAGGAGGTGGAAGAGGAGAGGAAGGAGTACCTGATCAGCAAGACGCTTCTTCTTCCTCCTCCCCTCGCAGCAGGTGCCATTTTCTGAATGCACACAACTGAGATGAGAAGACGGTGTTTTTTTTTTTTTTTTTTGCAAGCGCAAAAGGAGGCCAAGCCCTCGAGTGTATATTATATGTATCAAAATCTATACAAAGCGTTCCGTTTACATACAGTAATTACAACAGAATACTTATCTACATAACTGCTATATAATCAGCAACCAGAAACCTCTCAAAAAGAAACGGAAAATACTTCATTGCATGCGGTGAGTGAGAGGGCTCAAAACAACGGGCATTCCTTTCAACCTAGATGTAGTAGACGAAAGTAGCCACCGAAAATAAGGCCTTCTGCCTTTGACGTTCAGCAAGAATGAGCAAGCTACGTTCAAGCACTTCAGAAACTGAACCAGTGAGATCAAAATGAAAGACAGCTTTAGCCATTACCCCCCTAAGAATAAGTACATCTTCAAAAGAGATCATCATGATCTTCATAAGCATGTCGACATAGAATGCATCGCGAGACAATAACAAACCCAAATCTCCACAGCCTATCCTACGTTCTGAGTTGCTCCCTTATGAGCAGCCATGAGATGATGGCAAAGCGTGGCATATGCCCTGTAAACCAAACTGCAGATGCCCAAGGAACTGTTGCCCCCCTAGACCGGATAGCTTGCCAAGCCAAGGAATGAGAGAAGCCACTAACCGGATCAGGTAGCCATTAAACCAGCTCCCATGAGACGAGAGGACGCATAATCTCCCGCACACTAAGTAATCCCCTGTAAGCCCAGGATGGCCAACGTGCTAGAGACACCTACCAAATCGACTGTTTACTAGCATACTTTTCTATACACCATCTAACCCACATCGCCTGCCTCCCTGTGATAAGTTGCCAAAAACATTTCATATTGTCAGCCGTATTAATGTGAGCAATTCGGCGCATTCCCAGGCCCCCTTCCTCATATGGCAAGTAGTAGGTGGCCCAAGCAACCAATGGCACACACCCTTCCTTCCATACGAACTGACCTAGGAGAACTTCGATCTTCATGATCACAGCTTCAGGCAATCGAAAGATAGCCATCTAGTACCGAACTGAGGAGCAAAGGACAGACTTGATAAGTGTGCATCAAGCAGCCATCGCCAAGAACCTACGCTTCCAGCTAGAAGAAAGCTTGATTCGCAACTTCTCCATAAAGAGGCTCGCATTGCTCCCTGGTCAGACGCTTTGAAATCAGAGGCAACCCACGGTAAGTGAAAGGTAACTTACCCTCAGTAATCCCAAGAGCATTTGTGACAGACTCAGTATTTATTCTCAATCCTCCGTACACCACAACACTTTTCCGAGCATTCAAGCACAGCCCCAACATCCGAGTGAAATGATCCAGCACTAATCTGATGCACCGCACATTTCCCACATATGCAATCCCAAATATCATGAGGTCGTCCACGAACATCATGTGTGACACTCGACACGTTCCCTGCCAGATCTCGAGTGGCATTACCAGCCCGCCACATACCGCCTGATCCATAAGCCTAGAGAAAGCTTGCATGGCCAAGACAGAGAAAAGGGGCAATGTGGTCCCCTTGTTACAGTCCATTAGATGAGGTGAAGGGACGAAACATCGTACCATTGACATTGACAGAGAACGAAGCCATAAGCATAGACTTCACCATCCGACATCAGCATCGGCCAAACCCCATCTGCTCAAGCACAGTCTAGAGGAACGCCTAAATAACTAAATTGTAGTCCCTTAACAAGGTCTATCTTGTACAACATCTTCGGGTGTCACTAAGGACTATGGAACCAACTCACCATCTCGTGAGTTGTTAGGAGTGCATCAGTAATAGTACACCCTAGAATGAAAGTCGTCTGAGCCTCACCAAGGAAATGCTGCACTCCTAACAGGATGTATGCTGTCTTCTGTGTGCAGGTTCAAGGAGTGTGATGTCGATTTGGCTGGGCCGAAGATGCAAGGAAATGCTGCTGGAACCTCTAGCCTCGAGCGCCACCTTGGTGCGCCTGCTAGGTGCGCCGAGTTAGTGCGCCGAGTTAGTGCGTCAACATGGTGCGTCGACTTGGTGTGCCACCAGAAATAGGAAATTTTTGTTTCCTTTCCAGAAACAAAACCCTTTGCTCCTCTATATATACTCGTCTTCTACGAGTTATTCCGCCGCCTCCTTTGCAGAAAAACGC
>JAMKQA010016936.1:0-23942 GCA_024699735.1 Posidonia australis
AGGCACTAGCATGGCATGGCATATCGCCCTTGGGCGTGTAGCAAGCGGCTGAAAAGCCAACATTTCATGGGTGAAATCAAGGAAGACCGATTTTATCGGGCGTACGAGGGTGCCTAACACCTTCCTCGTGCGTAACAGGGATCCTTACTCGCATTCTGGTTTTCGTAGACTTTGTCTTTTGTGTTTTCGCCTGAGTTTTCATGTTTTGGTTTTCCTTGTCTTCCATAATAGATTAGGTGGCGACTCCGTTTTTTTTATTTTGCTTTTTCGACGTGATTTTGCCGACCGATTTCGCATTCATTTGCGGAATCTTCTCGCCGGCATGGTTACATGTGGGAATTAGAAAGAACTTCTAAATGTAGTATTTGCCCAAGTTATAGTAAAATGTAATAGCAAATATATCTTATTTAGACAAGGAAACATAAAGAATTAGTATCCAATCAAGGATCATTACCAATCAAACCATAAGGAAAATGTAAATATTGACTGTATCTTATTTAGAAGGCATTTGTTCGACTTTGAAGCCTGAAAAGATCCTCAAGGTTCATTGGATTTGTACAAATAATATAGTCTGATTACAGTCATATAGAATGTATATCAAATCATTTCAATTACATCATGTTTCATTTAGCAATGGGCAATAAACAAATGTTTTGAGAAATTTTGAGTGAAGCATGTTGATCTTATGTACCTCAAACTATATGTTCAATAGCTGCTTCAAAAACAAAATCAAATATGACTACCTATATGTCACGCCCCACAGTTTCCACAATAATTTAAAACAAATTAAATTACAGGAAAATTATAGTCAAACAGTAAGTATCTAACTACCAGGAACCTGTGTCTGCGACTAGGAGACTCCAAACTATATGCACTATGCTAACCCTCTACATGCCTGCACCTGCAAACCAAAAACACGAGAAAAAACGTATGAGTGACAAAACTCACCCAATACGCACCCCAAGAAAACCACGGAAATCAAAACTATAATTAATTTTCTTTTAAATTCATTTCGCAAACTATTTTCTCAAAACCTCACAAAACAAGCCCACACCAGCCAAAGCCACAACTGGGGCTCTACTAGCCCAAAACTACAAGCAAAAGCCCTCAATGGCCAAAACTACACACATTGAGTCAGGAAGCCCGGCACCAGGCAACCTACCTCTGGCTACACGCAATCCACTGAGGAGCGACCACAGCGTTCTGCACTGCTACGGTGACGGCCCCCCTGTGCAGGAGCGTTCACCGTCCTGCGATTCTCCCTCTTTGGAGAACCCTTAAAAGCTAATCCCTCCTTGGGAAGGCTGTCCTATCTCTTAGGACGCTACCAGCTACGGGGCACGTGTCCCACCCGCACTGGCCACCACAGGGTACGCCTCCTCACGGCGTCCTCCACACATAGTGCCCAGGAGGGAGTGTCATACCTCCACACCCGACGACACCCGAGCCTCAGTGCTCACAGCGATAGTAGGAGTATTATACCTCCCTATCATGCCACAAGACACCTCAACCCACTGATCACAACCCTAGCCTTGAGACGACTGTCAAGGAGTCTTAAACCTCTAGGACCCGATGCCCTTCAGCCTCAAGTATCTCAGCCCCCGACCTCAAACATGGAGTTGCACCCAACCACCTGAGAATGTCGTCACATTTCTTGGTTCGACGACACAGCCCCACACGGTCTCTGCCTACACACAGAAAACCAGGAAAACATTTTCCAAAACAGGCCAACCATTTCCTTGAAATCCATTTTCCAAAACCATTTTCATATCTTTGAAAATTCTTCCAAAACCTCAGGGGTCCCAAGAGACCACCACTGATGGCCCACAATCCCTCTCAATGGGGCAAAACACAGCAATCTAGAAAGTCCTCAGAAAACAAATTTTATAAACATATTTGGGCCTAGATTTGGCATGTCGAAAAACACGGTCGGTATGGAAAAAATCCTTGGTTAGGAAGACCGATTTGGATCGGTCGATCGAATCAGGTCAGCGGTCAACACTCAGGCCAAATTCGGTATACCAAAAAAATGGTTTAGTCGATTGAAATCTCCTGATTCGGGCAACCATCCAAAATCAGACGACAAATTTCGACCAAAGGACCTAATTTAACAGAAAAACGGTATACCAAATTGGTTCGGTATGCCGAATTCTACGAAAAATAGAAAACGACCCAGCCCTACAGTCCAAAATCGCCCAAACTCGGACCTCCGATCTAACCCCCTAAACAAGCACCAAAAATCTTACATAAGACATGAGAGGTCGGTGCGTGCGTCGAGGAGGAGGGCGAAAAGAAGAATGAAGAAGGGGAGGATGGCGATGAGCAGCGGAGGAGGGCGGTGTGGCTTATAAAGCCTGCGCATGTAGTAGTTGGGAGTGTGCTCACTTGCACGTCTCAGCCACCGACACACCGCACAAGCACACCGGCCACTCCGCCCAACTATCAACCACAACCAACGGCCCATGAGCTCGGGCCCCACGTGGACCCCACACTTAGGCCCCACATGGACCCACACCAGGGCCCCACATGCATAGTGCCATAATGCACAAGAACATGCAAAAAGAAAGCCAGCCCATGAGGCCCAAGCCCAAAAGCACAAAACTACACAACGGGCCTCAGAACAGTAACACCTGTCCAGGAATAAAATTCATAAAATGTAAATAATTACAAAATTGAATTTTACGGGTGTTACATCCTAACCCCCTTAAAAGAAGATATCACCCTCAAAATCACTAGGCGAAAAGATACGGGTACTGGGCTAAGATGGCTTCCTCACGTTCCCACGTGGCCTCCTCGGCTCCATGATGGCGCCACCGCACCAAAACCAGCTGAATCAACCCTATTCCGTAGCACCTGCTCCTTACGGTCAACAATCTCGATGGCATCCTCCACAAATGACTAATCTTCCTAGAGCCCTTTCGGCTGAATTGGAATCACATGAGAAATGTCAGCCAGGCACTTCCTCAGCATGGAGACATGGAAAACGTCATGCACGGACGACATCTCTGGTGTTAGATCCAACTGATATGCAACTTCACCGATCCTCTGGGTGATCTGGTATGGGCCAAAATAGCGAGGACTCAGCTTGCCACGCTTCCCAAACCTCATGACACCTTTGGTCGGCGACACCTTCAGGAACACATAGTCTCCCACCAGAAACTCCAATGGTCTCCGCCTCCAGTCGGCATAGCTCTTCTGTTGACTCTGTGCAGCCAACAGCTTGCTCTGGTTCAAATCCACCCTGTCCGCATACATCTACACAAGCTTAGAACCAATCAACTGATGCTCGCCCACCTTGCTCCAGCAAACCGGCGATTTGCATGGCCTACCGGACAAAGCTTCGTACGGTGCCATCCCAATGCTCGAGTGATAACTATTGTTGTAGGCGAACTCAATCAGCGCCAAATGTCCTCCCAACTCCCTTGAAAGTCTAAGGCACATGCTCTGAGCATATCCTCCAGTGTCTGGATAGTCCTCTCTGTCTGACCATCCGACTAAGGATGAAATGTTGTGCTATAGTTGAGCACAGTGCCAAAGGCCTCCTGCAGAGTTCTCTAGAATCTTGAGGTGAATCTCGTGTCTCTGTCAGACACGATGAACACTGGAACACCATGTAGCCTCACCACCTTAGAGACATACAACTCCGCTAGGCGGTGCATCGGAAACTTCACCCGAATGGCCAAGAAGTGAGCAGACTTAGTCAGCCAATCCATGATCACCCACACGGTGTCGTTCTTCCTCTGAGTCCACGGCAACCAGTCACGAAGTCCATCAAGATGTGCTCCCACTTCCACACAAGAATATCCAATAGCTGCAAGGTCCCTCCAGGTCTATGGTGCTCTGCCTTGACCAACTAGTAGGTAGTACACCTCGCCACATGGCCAGCAACATCTCTCTTCGTACCAGGCCACCAAAAGTTCTGCTTCAGGTCTTGGTGCATCTTCGTACTACCAGGGTGAATAGTACCTAGATCGATACACGTCACCCAACAACCTATGCCTGGCCTCCTCATGCTGGGGCACACATAGACGCATATCATGTCTCAGCCCTCCATATGCCCAACAAAGAAATGAGGCTCTCCACTAGCATCCAGCTTCTCCAACACAGCTTGAATGAAAGAATCCAGATACTGACAGGTTGGCCACCTAGGCACCAACCGTTCCACGAGCTTGCTGCTTCGGCCTGCAGCTCACTAGATCCTCCAACATGGTCCACTATTTGACCATCAGGCTTGCCATCACGTGCGTACACCGTCTCAGGGCATCAGTGACCACGTTGGCCTTGTTGGGATGGTAGGATAGGCTAAAATCATAGTCCTTCAAATACTACATCCAACGTCGCCGCCACAAGTTGAGGTCCCTCTGCGTGATGATATACTTTAAGCCCTGATGATCAGTGAAGACCTCAAACTGCTCCCCAGAGAGATAGTGTCGCTAGAGCTTGAGAGCGAACACTACGGCAGTCATCTCCAAATCATGGGTCGGGTAGTTCTTCTCATGATCCTTCAGCTGGCGCGAAGCATATGCGATGACATCGCCATGCTGCATCAGAACACACCCTAACCCAACGCCACTGGGGTCACTATACACAGTGAAGCCACCACTTCCATAAGGCGGAGTCAACACTGTGGCAAAAATTAGATGAGACTTCAACTCTTGGAAACTTGCCTCACAATTCTGGTCCCAGCAAAAAGGAATACCCTTCTTGGCAACTCTGTCAAAGGCGCAGCTATGGAGGAGAAATCCTTGATAATCCTCCTATAATAGACCACCAAACCCAAGAAAATCCTGATCTCCGACACAATCCTGGGTCACTCCCAACTGCTCACTCCTTGACCTTGGCAGATCCACTCTGATGCCTTCTCCAGAAATCAAATGGCCAAGGAACATGACTTCACTTAGCCAAGACTCACACTTGGAGAATTTAGCGTACAGCTGATGACGCCTCAAAGTATCCAAAACAACCCTCAAGTGGAAGGAGTGAGTCTTAACATCCAAGGAGTATACCAGCATGTCATCAACAAAAGCCACAACGAACTGGTCCAAAAAAAGGCTGAAAATCCTGTTCATCAGATCCATGAATGCAGTCAGTGCATTAGTCAAGCTGAAAGGCATGACCGTGAACTCATAATGCCCGTACTGCATCCGAAAGGCAGTCTTCTAAATGTCTGAGTCTCGTATCCTCAATTGGTGATACCCTGACCTCAAGTCAATCTTTGAGAACACCGATGCAGACTGCAATTGGTCGAATAGGTCATCAATGTGGGGCAAGGTATACTTGTTCTTCACCGTGATCTAGTACAACATCCGATAATCTATACACAGTCGGAGCAAACCATCCTTCTTATGGATGAACAAGACAGGCGCTCCCAACGGAGACACACTTAGCTAGATGAACCCCTTGTCTAGCAACTCCTGCAACTAAGTCTTGAGCTCTCGCAATTCCACTAGCGCCATGCGATAAGGAGGCTTCGACACAGCACTAGAACTAAGGATCAGATCGATCGAGAACTCTACTTCCCTGTGAGGTGGCATACCAGGCAAATCGTCAAGGAAAACATCAGAATATTCACACACCACAGAGATGTTGTGAATACCCAACTCAGGAGAAGTGGAGATAACTATACTAGCTAGATACCCCAGGCAACCCCTGATCAACGACTTATAAGCCTTCATAGCGGAAATGACAAGCTTAGGCTCACCCTGACACCCACCTTGCACAAAGAAAGACCCATCCTTAGGAGACCCAAAATAAACTCTCCTCCGAACACAGTCGATTAAAGTGGACTTCTACGCCAACCAATCCATGTCGAATATCACATCGTACTCCTGCATGTCCATCACGATCAGGCTGGTGTCGAATTCTCTGCCATCCAGCGTCAAGTCGACAGACCGTAAATACCTCCATGCCAAACTGTGCTCCCCCAGTGGCGTCACCACGCTGAGATGAAAGGCCAGTCTAGCTGGTCTCTCTCCCAACTCCACAGTGAAAGACTCAGAGATAAAGGAGAAAGAACTCCCTGAGACAAACAACACTTTGGCCATCCGACCATCCACAATAAAAGAACCTGATGGCCAAACAAAATAGCATCACACATCCATTCAATCAGGCAAATGTCCATATTACAAAAGGGATTACAACATATCTCAAAGGGTTACAGAACCAACTATTCGTCCATACCCTCAACAACATCTCGCGATGACCCAGTGCCTGGAGCTGCAATGGTGAACACTTGTCCCCTAATCGGCTGTTGTGGCGTGCTTCCTGTCTTCTTAGGTGATTCTGGATAGGATCTCTAAACGTGTTTCACCTTTCCATAATTATAGCACACCATCGGAGCTAAGGTCCACCTAGGTTGGGAAAAAATGCAGCGATGTGGCCCATCTGACCACAGTTGAAGCACTGGTTCCCACTGAGAGCACTGGACCCTGTTTGATGGAGGCCAGCTCCGCTACCCCCAGTAAAACTCCACTGGCTTGTAGAGGAAACACTAGACCTCGCCTTCTGCTTCTTCTCAAGGCTACTAAACTACTAGCACTTAGAGGATCAAAGAAAGAGAATTGGGTGGTAAAAAAAGACTTACCCTTCCCCTTGGGACAACTCTCCAGAAACTTTTGATGCTCCGCCTTGAAGCGGTAAGCCATCCCAACCATGTCCTCAATAGTCTAGCACCTACAACCCATCACCTACACCCGCAGTCTTGAGTTCAAGCCGTCCAGAAACCTTTACACCCGCTCCTCCTCAGTCTCCTATGTAGGAGCAAAGTGTTCCAGTCGGGCGAACTCAGTCTCATACTCAAGCATCGACATCGTGCCATGCTCTAGACTTTGGAAATCTCGGCGAAGCTGCTCCTTGACATGAGCGGGAAAATACTTGTCATAGAAGGCTGCCATGAAATCCTTCCACTGGATGCTAACATTGACTGAGTCCAGGAACTTTAGCCGCCTCACAGACTTCCACCACCTAGCTGCCGCACCATCCAGTAGGTAGGTCGCCAGCGGCACCCAATGCTCCTCTAGGCGCGCCATACTCTCCAGCATCTTCACCACCTTCTCCAACCAGGCCTCGCTCTCCTCAGCACTGACCTTGCCCATGAACTACGGTGGACGAAGCTTCGTGAACTGGTTCAGCCACAGGTCATCCGATGGTTCACTGGCACTACTCTTACTGAACGCGTGAGAGATCCCGTGTGCCAAACTCCTTAGTTCCGCACAAACTACCTTCCATCCACCTACATTTTCTGGAGACTCGATCTCCTCGACAGGGGCCTTGCCCTTACGACCACAAGGAGGCATCCTACCGGAGAAAGGCAAAGTACCTGCACCATAAACAAAGCAACAACCAGAAAACCATGGCAAAAAATCAAATGCAGACTCTATCATGCATGCAAAACCTATGGAGTCGCTAGACCGCACACCCTAGGTATAGTACAACCTAGTGAACTTGGAGTTCTGGTACCAAAAACTGTCATGTCCCACATTTTCCATAATAATTTAAAACAAATTAAATAACAGGAAAATTAAAGCCAAACAGTAAATATCTAACTACTAGGAACCTGTGTGTGCGGCTAAGAGACTCTAGACTATATGCACTACGCTAACCCTCTACATGCCTGCACCTGTAAACCAAAAACACGTGGAAAAACATATGAGTGACAAAAGTCACCCAATACGCACCCCAAGAAAACCATGGAAAACAAAACTATAATTAATTTTCCGTTTAAATTCATTTTGCAAACTATTTTCTCGAAACCTCACAAAACAAGCCCACACCAGCCAAATCCACAACTGGGGCTCTACTAGCCCAAAACCACAAGCAAAAGCCCTCAATGTCCAAAACCACACACAGTGAGTCAAGAAGCCCGACACCAGGCAACCTACCTCTGGCTACACGCAATCCGCTGAGGAGCGACCACAGCGTTCTGCACTGCCACGGTGACGGCCACCCTATGTAGGAGCGTTCACCGTCCTGCGATTCTCCCTCTTTGGAGAACCCTCAAAAGCCACCCCTCCTTGGGAAGGCTATCCTGTCTCTCAGGACGCTACCAGTTATGGGGCACGTGTCCCACCCACACTAGCCACCACAGGGTACGCCTCCTCACGGCGTCCTCTACACACGGTGCTCAGGAGAGAGTGTCATACCTCCACACCTGACGACACCCGAGCCTTAATGCTCACAGCGACAGCAGGAGTATCATACCTCCCCATCATGCCACAAGACACCTTAACCCACGGACCACAACCCTAACCTTGAGATGATAGTCAAGGAGTTTCATACCTACAGGACCCAATGCCCCTCAGCCTTAGGTATCTCAGCCACCGACCTCAACCAAAGAGTCATGCCAGACCACTCGAGAATGTCATCACATTCCCTGGTCCCAACAATACGGTCCCACACTATCTCGACCCACACATAGAAAACAAGGAAAACATTTTCCAAAACAAGCCAACCATTTCCTTGAAAATCATTTTCCAAAACCATTTTCATATCTTTGAAAATTCTTCCAAAACCTCGTCCAAGTGGCACATTAGGGGTCCCAGGAGACCACCACTAATGGCCCACAATTCCTCTCAATGGGACAAAACACAGCCATCCAGAAAGCCCTCGGAAAACACATTTTATAAACATATTTGGGCCTAGATTAGGCATGCCGAAAAATAGGGTCGGTATGCCGAAAATCTCTGGTTCAGAAGATCGATCTGGATCAGTCAACCGAATCAGGTCAGCGGTCAACAATCAGGCCAAATTTTGTATACCGAGAACTGGTTCGGTCGACCAAAATCTCTAGATTCAGGCAACCATCAAAAATCAGACGACCGAATTTCATCCAATGGACCTAATCTAACAGAAAAACAGTATACCAAAATGGTTCGGTTTGCCAAATTCTACGAAAAATAGAAAACGGCCCAAACCCTACAGTCCGAAATTACCCCAACTGAGACCTCCGATCGGATCCCCTAAACAAGCACCAAAAATCTTGCATAAAACATGAAAGGTAGACCCTCCAGTCTACTCCAAATTGTAACAAACAAAACTAAAATCCATTAACCATGCATCAAGATATAAAATCACAAAGGCAGAAGGGTCGAGACGACCCAAAACACAACAACCGCCATAAATATCCATAAATGCCATAATAAATTCTCAAAAATTCTAAATCAATAAATTTAGCCTACATTTCATGCATCCTAGGCATTTCTACCATTTTACATGATTTCTACACATTAAATTGGGGATACGTAATGGAAATGCCCTCCGACAATCTCCGGCTGACTCCGGCAAATTCCGGTGACCCCACACGACCACGACCTTAGGGATGCTCCACCCAAGCTCCACGCGCCACACGAGCCACCATAGCCCTCCGCTGTGCTCCCACTCTCTCTCTCTCTCTCTGTCCATAAGCGCATGAGAAGAAGAAACAGGGGATGCAGGTGGAAGGAGAAAAAAAGGGGAAAGAGGAAGTAGTGGGGAGGAAGGAAAGGAAGGTGGGGAGGCGAAAGTGCACGCGTCGAGGAGGAGTGCAGTGCGGCTTATAAAGCCTGTGCACGTAGTAATTGGGAGCATGCTCACTTGCACGTCTCAGCCACCAGCACACCGTACAAGCACACCGGCCACTCCACCCAACCACCAGCCACCACCAACGACCCACGAGCGTGGGCCCCACGTAGACCCCACACCTGGGCCCCACACGGACCCACACCAAGGCCCCACACGCACAGTGCCACATTGCACAGGAACACGCAAAAAGAAAGCCGACCCACGAGGCCCAAGCCCAAAAGCACAAAACTACACAACGGGCCTTGGAACAGTAACACCCGTCTAGGAATAAAATTCATAAAATGTAAATAATTACAAAAATGAATTTTACGAGTGTTACATTATATTTGTTGACATGGATCTAAACCTAAAATTATATTCTTCATGATCTTATAAAGATGATATGCTTTCCTTGAATAAGTTTTGAAAGCCACTAGTATTTTGAGTACTACATCCACATGAAAAAATAACCAATCACAATTGGCATATGATGTGTGCTTAAAATATTTTAGATGCATGCATCCTTACAAATGGGGCATGTTGAGGGTCATAACCCACATTTTAGTAGCGAAACTGATGCTACATTCACTTGGACTGATGTGGTGGAGAAGAAACAAAACTTCTCTTTAGTAGCAGTTATGATGCTGAAAATTAACTTTCCCCCTTCTTGTAGCCTTTGATTACTTCTATTTTTTTATTGTCCTATCTAGTGCAATTTACTTTTCCTTGGATTTTTTAGATTATTCTATTTTGTTTGATGTCATTCAATCCCAAGCATGTCAATCATTAATCAATAATGAATCATGCAAATGGCTATTGTTAACTTACATTTAAGGTAGAACTCATCAAGTGAAACCTACTATTGACCAAAATCAGGGTTAATCTTGTCTCTCACTTGTTCTCCTGCATGAACATTTTTTTTTCAACTAGTATCATTGTCTTCCCATCTTGGAGAGTAAATCTCCTATTAGGCCCATTTCATAATTTTATGCATACAAAGTGCCTGAAAGAAATAATTACTACTACTAAAGGGAGCAATTACAAACCAATCTACAACTATCATCACATGGCCAATAATATCCTAGTTTCTTGTACAAGTGTTTCAAGGACTCCTTTTTTTGAATGATAATCAGGATATTATTGGAAAAAGTTCAAAACAGATTAACAACTTATCTAGAGGATAAGCCAAAACAAAAAGAAACAAAGGAATACAACAATAGAAACAAAATTAAACAAGCAGAAGTCTGTGCAGTTAGTCATGAAGAAACAACAAAAAGTTTCTTTATCTTGCCCAATTGAAACTACTAAGCTCACATGCTTGTTAACTCATCACTGGTCGTTGAACCTTGTTGGTAATCTATTGACAAATAACAGAGCTGGCGATATCGTGGCTAGTAAGAATCATCGAGCTGGGATGGGGATGGTGATTGGGCTACAACAATGACCCCTGTGCCGTGGCTGGCTGCAAGGGATGCCATCAGGTGGAATGGAGAGACAAGAAGGGTGAGAAAGAGGAGGCTGGCTAGAAGGGAGGAGAAGGAAGGAGGCTAGCTAGAAGGGACAAGAAAAGTAGTTGGTTGGAAGGGATGCCATCAGGTGCAAGGGAGGGACAAAAGGGGTGAAAGACACAAAGAGAGAGAGAGAGACAGATAGACAGACAGAGGAGGCTAGCTAGAAGGGACAGAAAGGGAGGGTGGCTGGAAGGGAGGAGAAGAGAGGAGGCAGTAGAAGGGAGGAGGTTGCTGTCAAGTGGAAGGGAGAGATGAGAGGGGCAAGAGGGATGATAAGGGAGGGTGGCTGGAAGGCAGGAGAAGAGAGGAGGCTAGTTGGAAGGGAGGAGAAGGGAGGAGGCTATGTAACGACCCACATTTTCCATAATAATTTTAAATAATTTAAATTATGAGAAAATTAAAGTCAAATAAAAAATATCTAACTACCAGGACTTGTATGTGTGGCTAGGAGACTCCAGACTATATGCACTACGCTAAACCCCTGCATGCCTACACCTACAAAACAAAAACACGAGGAAAACGCATGAGTGACAAAAGTCACTCCATACGCACCATAAAGAAAACAACGGAAAATAAAACCTTAATTGCTTTCCTTTTAAATTCATTTCACAAACCATTTCTCAAAACCTCACAAACTAGGCCCACACAGACCAAAACCACAATCGGGGCTCTACTTGCCTAAAACCACAAGTAAAGGCCCTTAATGGCCAAAACCACACACAATGAGTCAGGAAGCTCGGTGCCAGGAAACCAAACTCTAACCACACGTAGTCCGCCGAGGAGCGACCACAGCATTCTGCACTGCCACAGTGATGGCCACCTTATGTAGGAGCGTTCATCGTCCCGCGATTCTCCCTCTCTGAATAACCCTCAAAAGCCAACCCCTCCTTGGGAAGGTTGTCTTGTCTCTCAAGACGCTACCAGCTACGAGGCACGTGTCCCACCCACACTGGCCAACATAGGGTATGCCTCCTCATGGTGTCTTCTACACACGGTGCTCAGGAAGGAGTGTCATACCTCCACACCTTACAACACCCGAGCCTCAGTGCTCACATCAACAGCAGGAGTATCATACCTCCCCATCATGCCACAATACACCTCAACTTGTGAACCACAACCCTAGCCTTGAGACGACATTCAAGGAGTCTTATACCTCCATGACTCAACGCCCCTTAGCCTTAGGTATCTCTGCCCTCGACCTCAACCAGGGAGTCTTGTTCGACCACCTGAGAATGTCGTCACATTCCATGGTCCCAGCAACACAGTCCCACATTGTCTCGGCCCACACACAGAAAACCAAGAAAACCATTTTCCAAATCTGCCAACTCATCTCTTTGAAATTATTTTCATATCTTTGAAAACTCTTCCAAAACCTCGGTAAAACAGTGCATCAGGTGTCCTAAGGGACCATCACTGACAACCCACAATCCCATCTCAATGGGACAAAACCAACCAATTTGGAAAATCCTCGAAAATCATATTTTACAAAAGTATTTTGGGCCTAGATATGGCATGCTGAAAACAGGTTCAGTATCCCGAAAACCCCTAGTTTGGTAGACCGATTTGGGTCGATTGACTGAATCAGGTCAATTAGTCAACACTCAAGCCAAAATTGGTATACCGAAAATGGTTCGGTCGATCAAAAACTTTTGATTCGGACGATTGTCCAAAATCAAACGACCGAATGTCGACTAGAGGACCTAATCTGATAGAAAAAACAACATACCAAAATGGTTCGGTGTGCTGAATTCTGTGAAAAACAGAAAACGACCCAAACCCTACATTTCAAAATCGCCTAAAGTGGGAACTCCAATCGGATCCTCCAAACAACCACCAAAAATCTCACATAAAACATTGGATGTACACCCTCGAGTCTACTCCAAAACACAACAAACAAAATCAAAATCCATTCACCATGCATCGAGATATAAGATCGCAAAGGCATAAGGGTCAAAACGACCCAAAACGCAACCACTAGCATAAATGCTCATAAATCCACCATAAATTCACAATAAATTCTAAAACATTAAATTTAGCCTAGATTACATGCATCCTAGGCATTTCTACCATTTCACATGATTTCTACACATTAAATTGGGAATACGTACCTAAAACGAGCTTCGATGACCCAACACGCCCTCTGGCCAGCCACCGACCTCCGTCGATGACCACGATGTCCACAAGAGCTCCCTCGACCTTTGGGACACCAGCCACGCCGACGTGGAGCCTCACAGTGCCTCCGTCTCTCCCACTTCTCTCTTCTTCTCTCGCCAGCGCAAGGAACAGGAGAGGAAAGACAAGGGTGATGGGTGGGGAATGGAGGAGTGGGGAGGGAAGGGAGTGAGGGGGAAGGGAAGGGTAAAGGAAGTGGGGAAGGAGAAGTGTGCGCCCAAGGAGGAGAAAGAGGAAGAAGAAGGCAAACGTCAAGCAACGGGGGTGTGTGGCGCGGGTAGCTAATAAAGCCCTACACATGAAGTAGCTTAAAACGTGCTCACCTATGCACCTCGGCCACCAGCACCCCGCACGAGCTCAACGACCACCTCCCAACCACCAACCACAACAACCGGCCCACAACGCGGGCACCACACCTGGGCCCACACACACAGTGCCACAGTACATAGGGACACGCAACAAAAGCTGGCCCAAGAGGCCCAAGTCCAAAAGCACAAATCCACACAACGGGCCATGGAACAGTAACATCCGTCTAGGAATAAAATTCATAAAAATGTAAATAATTACAAAATGAATTTTATGAGTGTTACATCCTAACCCCCTTAAAAGAAGATTTTGCCCTCGGTCCCACATGGCCTCCTTGGCTCCATGATGCCGCCACTGCACCAAAACTAGTGGAATCACCTTGTTCCACAGCACCTGCTCCTTGCAGTCAATAATCTAGATGACATTCACCACAATGGACAAATCTTCCTGGAGTCCTTCTGGCTGAACTGGAATCACATGAGATGCGTCAACCAGGCACTTCCTTAGCATGGAAACATGGAACACGTCGTGCACGGAAGACATCGTTGGTGGTAAGTCTAATCGATAAGCAACCTCACCAATCCTTTAAGTGATCTGGTAGGGACCAATATAGCGAGGACTCAACTTGCCACGCTTCCCGAACCTCATGACACCCTTGGTCGGCGTTGCCTTCAGGAATACATAGTCTCCCACTAGGAATTCCAACGATCTCCACCTCCTGTCAGCATAGTTGTTCTACCGACTCTATGCAGCCAATAGCCTGCTACGGTTCAAATCCATCGTGTTCACATACAGCAGCACAAACTCAAGACCAATCAACTGACGCTCGCCCACCTCGGTCCAGCAAACCAGCGATCTGCATGGCCTACCATACAAAGCTTTATATGATGCCATCCTGATGCTCGAGTGATAACTATTATTGTAGGCGAACTCAATCAGCAGCAAATGGTCCTCCCAACTCCCTTGAAAGTATAACGCACATGCTTTAAGCATATCCTCCAGCATCCACATAGTCCTCTCTATCTGACCATTCGATTGAGGATGAAATGTTGTGTTATAGTTGAGCACGGTGCCAAAGGCCTCCTGCAGAGTCCTTCAAAATCTTCAGGTGAACCTCGTGTCTCTGTCTGACACGATGGACACCAGAACACCATGCAACCTAACCACCTTGGAGACATACAACTCTGCCAGGCGGTGCATCGGAAGCTTCACCCAAATGGCCAAGAAGTGAGTTGACTTGGTCAGCTGATCCACAATCACCCACACGGTGTCGTTCTTCCTTTGAGTCCGTGGCAAACCAATCACGAAGTCCATCAAGATGTGCTCCCACTTCCACACAGGAATATCCAACAGCTGCAAGGTCCCTCCAGGTCTCTGGTGCTCTGCCTTGACCAACTGGTAGGTGGTAGACCTCACCACATGGTCAGCAACATCTCTCTTCATGCCAAGCCGCCAAAAATTCCGCTTCAAGTCTCGGTACATCTTCGTACTACTAGGGTAAATAGTGTACCTAGACCGATGCACTTCATCCAACAACCTCTGCCTGGCCTCCTCATGCTGGGGCACATACCGACTCATATCATACCTCAGCTCTCCATATGCCCCAACAGAGAAATAAGGCTCTCCACCAGCCTCCAACTTCTCAAACACATCCTGAATAAATGGATCCAGCTGCTGACAGGTGACAATAAACTCTAACAGCTTAGGGTGAACAGATAGGTTAGCCACCCAAGCACCAACCATTCCCCAAGCTTGTCGCTTCGGCCTACAGCTCACCAGATCCTTCAACATGGTCCACTCCTTGACCATCAAGCTCAGCATCACGTGCGTACGTCGACTCAAAGCATCAACGACCACGTTGGCCTTGCTGCGATGGTAAGACAGGCTCAAATCATAGTCCTTCAAATACTCTTTCCAACGGTGCTGCCTCAAGTTGAGGTTTCTCTACGTGAAGGTTTACTTCAAGCTCTGATGATCAATGAAGAGCTCAAATTGCACCCCATAAACATAGTGTCGCCAGAGCTTGAGAGCGAACACTATGGCAACCATCTCCAAATCATGGGTCGGGTAGTTCTTCTCATGATCCTTCAGTTGACGCGAAGCATACGCAATAACATTACCATGTGCATCAAAACACACCTCAACCCAACACAACTAGCACACTATACACAGTGAAGCCGCCACTTCCAGATGGTAGAGTCAACATAGGGGCAGAAACCAGACGAGACTTCAACTCTTGGAGACTCGCCTCACAATTATGATCCTAGTAAAACGAAACTCCCTTCCAGGTCAACTCTATCAAAGGCACGACTATGGAGGAGAAATCCCTGATAAACCTCATATAATAGCCCACTAGACCCAAGAAACTCCTGATCTCCGACACAGTCCTGGGTCGCTCCCAACTGCTCACCGCATCAACCTTGGCAAGATTCACTCTGATACCTTCTCCAGAGATCAAATGGCCAAGGAACATGACTTCACTCAGCCAGAACTCACACATGGAGAATTTGGCGTACAATTGATGATGCCTCAAAGTATCCAAAACCGCCCTCAGGTGCAAGGCATGAGTCTCAACATCAGGGAAGTAGACTAGCACGTCATCAACAAAAACCACAACGAACTGGTCTAGAAAATGGCTGAAAGTCCTGTTCATTAGATCCATAAACGCAGTCTGTGCATTGGTCAAGCCAAAAGGCATGATCGTGAACTCGTAATGTCTGTACTGCTTCCGAAAAGCAGTATTCTAAATATATGAGTCTCGTATCCTCAATTAGTGATACCTTGACCATAGATCAATCTTCAAGAACACAGATGCAGACTACAATTGGTCGAACAGGTCATCAATGTGGAGCAAGGGATACTTGTTCTTCACCGTGACCTGGTTCAACATCCGATAGTCTATACACAGTCAGAGCGAATAATCCATCTTGCGGGCAAACAAGACAGGTGCTCCCTATGGAGACACACTTGACCTGATAAACCTCTTGTCCAGCAACTCCTGCAAATGAGTTTTGAGCTCTTGCAATTCCGCTGGCGCCATGCGATAAGGAGGCTTCAACACAACACCAAAACCGGGGATCAGATCGATTGAGAACTCTACTTCCCTATGAGGTGGCATACTAGACAAATTGTTAGGGAAAATGTCGGGATATTCACACACCACAGAGATGTTGTGAACACCCAACTTAGGAGAAGTAGAGGTAACTATACTAGTTAGATACCCCACGTAACCCCTAACCAAAGACTTATAAGCCTTCATAGCTGAAATGACAAGCTTAGGCTCACCCTGACACCCACCTTACACAAAGAAAAACCCATCCTCAAGACACCCAAAATAAACTCTCCTTCGAGCACAGTTGATCAAAGCAGACTACTATGCCAATCCATGCTGAATATCACATCGTACTCCTACATATCCATCATGATCAGGCTAGTGTCGAACTCTCTGCCATTCAGTGTCAAGTCGATAGACCGTAGATACCTCCATGCCAAACTATACTCCCCCAGCTACGTCACCACGTTGAGATGAAAGGCTAATCTAGCTGGTCTCTCTCCCAACTCTGCCGCGAAAGACTCAAATATGAAGGAGAAAGAACTCCCTAAGTCAAAAAACAATTTGACCATCCAACCAGCCACAATAAAAGAACCTGATGGCCAAACAAACAGCACCACACATCCATACAATCAAGTAGATGTCCAGATTAAAAGGAGATTACAACAAATCTCAGAGGGTTATAAAAGCAACTACTCATCCTTACCCTCAACAACATCTCTCGAAGACCTAGTGCCTGGAGCTGCAATGGTGAACACCAGTCTCCTAGTCGGTTGCTGTGATGCATTTCCTGCCTTCTTAGGCTATTCTAAACAGGATCTTTGAACGTGTCCTGCCTTCCCACAATTATATCACACCACTGGAGCTGAGGTCTGCCTAGGTTGGAGACAATATGCAGCGATGTGGCCCATCTGACCACAGTTGATGCACTAGTTCCCACCAATAGCACCAGACCACATCTGACTGAGGCCAGCTCCGCTACTCCCAGCAAAACACCCTGGCCTAAAGAGGAAACACTGGACCTCGCCTTTTGCTTCTTCTCAAGTCTACCTAAACTATTGGCACTTGGAGGACAGGAGAAAAAGAACAGGGAGGTAAAAGAAGACTTACCCTTCCAGTTGGGATGACTCTCCAAAAACTTCTGATGCTCCACCTCTAAGCGATAAACTATCTCGACCATGTCCTCCACAGTCTGGCACCGACAGCCCATCACCTTCACCCATAGCCTTGGGTTCAAGTCGTCTAGAAACCTCTGTGCCTACTCCTCCTCAAACTCATAGGCAGGAGCAAAACGTTCCAGTCGAGCTAACTCAGTCTCATACTCGAGCACCGACATCGTGCCCTTCTCCAAACTCCAGAAATCTCAACGAAGTTGCTCCATCACATGAGCAGGAAAATACTTGTCATAGAAGGCCGCCGTGATATCCTTCCACTCGATGCTAACAGTGACTGAGTCTAGGAACTTCAGCCGCCTCACAGACTTCCACCATCTATCTGCCTCACCATCCAGCAGATAAGTCGCCAACCGCACCCAATGCTCCTTTAGGCACGTCATGCTCTCGAGCATCTTCACCACCTTCTCCAGCTAGGCCTCGCCCTCCTAAGCACTGACCATGCCCTTGAACGATGGTGAATGAAGCTTCGTGAACTAGTTCAGCAATGGGTCACCTGACGGCTCACTCGCACTACACTAGTGGAATGCGTGAGAGATCATGTGTGCCAAACTCCTTAGTTCCGCACGAACCGCCTTCCATCCACCTATGTCCTCTTGGGGCTAAGTCTCCTCGACAGAGGCCTTGCCCTTACGACCACGAGGAGGCATCTTGTCGAAAAAAGGCAAAGTACCTACACTACAAACAAAACAACAACCAGAAAACCACGAAGAGATCAGGTGCTGTGACATCTGGGCCTGATTATCCATTTTTATTTGTAATCCATGTAATTGATTGTAATATAGCTTAAATGGTTTATTAATGGATAATCTGTCGTTTTTCTTGGATGTATGAGTTTGTTGTTGGCTTTCTGTGCACCTATTTGTGATTTGGGACCAATGTGGAGTCCAGTTTGAGGGTGCACAGTCACCTTGGTTTGCGTGCTTGTCTTTTTTTTTCATTTTCTCACCTTTTTCTCCTTTCCTTTTTCTCTCTCTCGAGCCATGCCCTTCCACCCTCTTTCCCTGTCTTCTTCTTCCTCTTCTTCCACCCATGCCACCAGCGACGGAGGCCCATGCCTCCCCGTCCCTTCCGACGGGATGGATGGTCGACGCAAAGCGAGTGGTGGCGAAGATAAAGAGAGGGAGGCAGGAGTGAGCAGAGGGAGAGCGTGGTGAGAAAGGAAAGGAAGAGGAGAGAGGGAGTAGAAACGCTCTAGCTGGGAGGAGGAGGGTCTGTGTGTGGGTGCTTCCACTGGGGGACGAGGCTCACCGGAGCTTCGCCGAGGCGACACTGGGGTGCAGTGAACTAGCCGGAGTCGCGTTGTTTGTTGGAGTGGTACGCGACCCCTTCCCCTCCCTCCGTTTAGTGTTTTGTTAACAATGGGTCAATTACATGAAAATGGAGATAAAAGCATGAAAAATTGTGGAAAAATCATGAAATGATGGAAATGTGGTGTCCAGGCCAAGGCTGGTGTATGGTGTAGGGCACCAGATCGGGTGAGCCCAGGAAAGTGATTTCTGCTCTCAAGGCCTATCATCATCTGGCAAGAGGCAGTATGGGCTATTTGGCCTGTGTGGCAGCTTCTACTTCGCCTATGGTCAGGATTCAAGACTTGCCGGTGGTGAGGGAATATCCCGATGTTTTTCCAGAGGAATTGCCTAGAATGCCACTGCATAGGGAAGTGGAGTTTGTGATTTATTTGATGCCGAGATCAGGTCCTATTTCCAAGGCTCCGTATAGGATGGAACCTGCTGAGCTAAGGGAGCTCCGGAATCAGCTACAAGAACTGATGGATAAGGGATTCATTCTTCCGAGTGTTTCACCTTGGGGAGCACCGGTTCTATTTGTGAAGAAGAAGGATGGTTCACTCTGGCTCTGCATAGATTACCTGATGTTGAACCAGATCACTATCAAGAACAAGTATCCACTGCCCAGGATTGACGATTTGTTCGACCAGTTGCAGGGGGCATCGGTGTTTTCCAAGATAGATTTGAGATCCGGATACCATCAGTTGAGGATTAGTGAGCCAGATGTGCAGAAGACAGCCTTTCACACCCGTTATGGACATTATGAGTTTGTAGTTATGCCATTCGAGTTGACAAATGCTTTGGCAGCTTTTATGGACCTGATGAATAGGGTGTTCCGACCCTATTTGGACCAGTTTGTGGTTATTTTTGTGGATGATGTTTTGGTGTATTCTCTAGATGTTCAGATTCACCGGAGGCACTTGAGGATCGTACTGGAGACGTTGAGGCAGCATCAGCTCTATGCCAAGTTCTCCAAGTTCGAGTTTTGGCTAGAAGAGGTGTCTTTCCTCGGTCATATTATTTCAGGGGAAGGCGTCAAGGTAGATCCAGCCAAAGTGGAAGCTGTGAGCAGTTGGGCCAGACTGAAGACAGTGACTGAGATTTGATGTTTTCTCTGCCTGGCAGGATATTATAGGAGATTCATTCAGGATTTCTCTAAGATTGCTGCACTATTGACCAGATTGTCCAAGAAGGAAGTGCACTTTGCCTAGGATTGGTAGTGCAAGGAGAGCTTCAATGAGTTAAAGGCTCGTCTGGTATCGGCCCTAGTTCTGACTTTGCTCTCTAGGAGTGGCGGTTTTACAGTCTACAGTGATGCCTATGGGACTGGTTCGGGGTGTGTGCAGATGCAGCATGGTAGGGTGGTGGCGTATGCCTTGGGCCAACTGAAAGATCATGAGAAGAATTATCCCACCCATGATTTAGATATGGTAGCTGTTGTGTTCGCCTTGAAAATTTGGAGGCATTACTTATATGGCGAACAGTTTGAGGTGTACACAGATCACAAGAGTCTGAAGTACATCTTTACTCAGAAGGATTTGAACCTTAGATAGAGGCGCTGGGTGGAGTATATTAAGGATTACGATTTCAGTTTGTCCTGCCACTCAGGAAAGGCTAATGTAGTTGCAGATGCTCTGAGTAGACGCACTCATGTTATGGCTAGTTTGATGATCCATGAATGGAAATTGTTAGAGGGACTGGTAGAGTGCAGGCCTCGGAGACAGTCTCAGGGACCCGCCAGAGTAGTGCTGGCTAATTTGTCCATTCGTCCGAGGATGATTGAGGTAATTGTCACAGCTCAGCAATATGATTCTTTTGTGTCAGATATTTGGAGGAAGCTAGAAGCTGGTAATGCCCCTCATTTTTCAGTTGGGGTAGACGGTGGGTTGAGATATGATTTGAGAATGTATGTACCTCAGATAGAGGAAATCAAGAACAGTTTACTGAATGAAGCCCACCGCTCCAGATACTCTATTGATCCAAGAAGCACCAAGATGTATAAAGACTTGAAGAGGAACTTCTGGTAGCCTGGGATGAAGAGAGAGATTGCTGAGTATGTGGGGAAGTGTGCAACCTGCCAATGGTGAAGATAGAGCACCAGAAGCCCGGAGGGACTTTGCAGCCTCTGGACGTTCTTGTGTGGAAATGGGAAAATGTGTCGATGGACTTTTTGACGGGTTTGTCACTAACCCGAAGAAAGAATGATACTGTGTGGGTAATAGTGGATCGTCTTACAAAATTGGCACATTTCCTGCCAATGAGGGTGAATCTTCCTTTAGCAAAATTGGCAGAGTTGTATGTGGCTGAGATTGTGAGATTGCATGGTGTCCCAGTGTCTATTGTGTCTGACAAAGACACGAGGTTTACATTGAGATTGTGGGGAGCTCTGTAGGAGGCTTTTGGCATAGTGTTGAATTTTAGCACTGCTTTCCACCCCTAGAAGGATGGCCAGACAGAGAGGACCATCCAGACACTAGAGGACATGTTGAGGGCCTGCGCCTTGGACTTTGGTGGTAGCTAGGAGGATCATTTACCTCTGATTGAGTTTGCATATAATAATAGTTACCACGCTAGTATTGGTATGGCACCATACGAGGCATTGTATGGCAGACCATGCAGGACACCCACTTGTTGGAGTGAGGTGGGTGAGAGACAGTTGGTTGGGCCCGAGATCATACAGCAGTACGAAGGCAAGGTGGATCTGATCAGGAAGAGGTTGTTGTCTGCATAGAGCCAGTAGAAGAACTATGCTGATAGGAGGTGGAGACCTATGGAATTCGAGGTACGAGACTTCATTTAACTGAAGGTGTCACCAACCAAAGGTGTGACACGGTTTGGTAAGAGAGGCAAGTTGAGCCCTAGATATATCGGACCGTATCAGATTACCAAGAGAGTTGGTGAGGTGGCATACAGACTGGATCTGCCTCCAGAGTTGGCGGGTGTACACAACACCTTCCATGTGTCTATGTTGAGGAAGTGTTTGGCCGATGTGTCCCAAGTGATGCCAGTGCAGCTAGAGGAGCTACGAGAGGACTTGTCTATGGTTGAAAATGCAGTACAGATACTAGACAGGAAAGAGCAAGTCCTCAGGAATAAAGTGATTCCATTGGTGTTAGTTCAGTGGCAGCACCACGGTACAGAGGAGGCTACCCAGGAGCGCGATGTGGACCTCCAGAGACAGTACCCCTACTTGTTTTATTAGAGCTCAATTTCGAGGACGAAATTCTTTTAAGGGGGTAGGATGTGACATCTTGGCCTGATTATCCATTTTTATTTGTAAACCATGTAATCGATTGTAATATTGCTTAAATGGCTTATTAATGGATAATCTGTTGTTTTTCTTCGATGTATGAGTTTGTGGTTGGCTTTTTGTGCACCTATTTGTGATTTGGGACCAATGTGGAGTCCAGTTTAAGGGTGCACAGTCGCCTTGGTTTGCGTGCCTGTCTTTTTTTTCATTTTCTCTCCTTCTTTTTCTCTTTTCCTTTTCTCTCTCTCACTGCCCTTCCACCCTCTTTCCTCGTCTTCTTCTTCCTCTTCTTCCACTCGTGTTACCAGCGATGGAGGCTTGTGCCTCCCCATCCATTCCGACGGGATGGATGGCCGGCGCCAAGCGAGTGGTCGTGCAGATAAAGAGAGGGAGGTAGGAGTGGGTAGAGGGAGAGCGTCGCGAGAAAGGAATGGAAGAGGAGAGAGGGAGTAGAGGCGCACGAGTTGGGAGGAGGAGGGTCTGTGTGTGGGTGCTTCCACTAGGGGTCGAGGTTCACCGGAGCTTCGCCGAGGCGACGCTGGGGTGCAGTGAACTCGTCGGAGTCACGTGGGCCGCCAGAGAGGTACGCGACCCCTTCCCCTCCCTCTGTTTAGTGTTTAGTTAACAATGGGTCAATTGCATGAAAATGGAGACAAAAGCATGAAAAACTGTGGAAAAATCATGAAATGATAGAAATGTGGCATATAGCATGAGAATGTAGATATCATGTGGTTAGGATTGGTATTTGTGGGGGAAAATGCAACTTTGGGGTTGAAGGCTACAGTAGCCGTCCTCGAGCCCCTTCCCTTCTTGATTTTAGTATGAATTGTGTGATGGATGAAATCATGAATGGTTTGGAGGGTTTTGAAGTAGACTCAAGGGTCTACACCCTATGATTTTATGGAAATTTATGGTGAATGTTTGGGGGGTCCGATCGGGACTCCCACCTTGGGCAAATTTCACCGCAAGAACAGGGGTGTGGCCTATCTGCGAGGAATTCGGTGTGCCGAAATCCTAGCAGATTAAGCCAAGACCCAGGGTTCGGTAGACCGAAATCCTCTGATTTACCAAAACAAGGGGTTTCGACATATCGAAAATTTTCGGTATACCGAAACATGGAATTTCGGCATACCGAACTGGAGATTCGGTCTGTCGATTTTGCCCTAAATCTAGTATGTATTGATGTGGTTTTAGATGATGGATAAATGGTATTTTGAGCATGTGATGATGATGTTTTCGCCATGTAATGACGTGAAGGAATGTGAAACCCAAACAAATGGATTTGGGTGTGATTTTGGGTTTCGATCCCATAAAGGAAAGAAAATGATGAGTTTGTGTGTGTAGACACCACGATTTTGAAGTCACATGGCAGCAGGCTCCTCCGGTTAATGCTCTGGTTGCAACCTCCAAAACCCTAGCCCACACAAGCCCAATTAGACCCACATTAGCCCACTTGACCCAATTAAAACTAAAATCCAGCAAATCAACCTAAGCCCACTTAATCCAATCAAAATCCCATAAAACAATAATTCCAAATTAATTAAATAAAACCTTGAATCCCAAAATTAAAATCACTTAATTAAACTTAAAATAATAAAACCCAAACCCTAACTAAAATTGCTTAATTAAACTTAAAATAATAAAATCCAAAAA
>JAMKQA010016937.1:0-21665 GCA_024699735.1 Posidonia australis
TCCAGCACACAGGTATGAGTCACTAGACAGAGGGAAGAACTCGTGCATAGTAGTAGATTTTCTGCAGAATGGGAATTTTTCTCAGCCAAAGGGTGTGTTTTGTGGTTTTTTTGGGTCTCTCTCATGGTTGCAAATGGTCCTCTATTTATAGTGATCTATGAGAGGGGTAACTCATGGAACATGGAGGGCCTCGCAGACGAAGAGGCTCGAATATTCTCAAGCACATTCATTTGCAAAGGTAACAGTTGGAAGATGGAAGGTCAACAGTCGCGGTCTGGAAATGGCTGGGCGCTAGCTAGGTCCGCCAGTGATGTGCGCCACCTTGGTGCGCCACCTAGGTGCGCCACCTTGCTGCGGCCACCCAGCTCACAGATTTCTTTGGGCTCTGGCTTGCTAATGGGTTTGGGGTCTTGTTTGAGGGTTGATTACATCCAAAGCGACATACAGATACTCATCTCTGGGTTACCTCAATATCGGGGTTTCTACATACCCTTATTATCAGTCTAGCGTAATTCATCGTAGAATTCTACGTTGTTGATCTCAAGCCTTGATTCAATCTTTTTCTTGGGTACCCTTGGTTGCATAAGCATCAAGTTAACCCTTCAAATCTCCAAGGCATGATCTAATTTTACTGGAACGACAACATTGTTGTTGTCATGGCAGAGAGCTTCGATACGGAGAAAGTTGAGGTGGTCTCTACTATATCCCTCCAGACTGTTTGATTTGATTCCTAGCCCTCTGATGTTTTATGCCGGTTAACTTCATTCCCACTCTCGAGCATGCGCCAAACTGGTGCTCTGGTTTGGTGCGCCAGTCTGGTGCGCTAGAAAGGTGCACCCCAGGCAGTTCTGGTTCAGACTGTTACTGATCCAGAACCCAACCCAGAATTGAACAGAGGATACAAAGATATATGTAAACAGTATGATGCAGATGTCATGACTAAAATACTGAAAACATGATGTGAGTGCAAAGGATCAAGAAACATCATGTAAATCATGCATTAAGAATGAAACATGTTGATGGGTCATATATGAATGATAACATGCAAAAAACATGGATATGTGCTAATCAAGGCATATGAAAACATATGAGAGCATATGGATGCATGGCAATATATTATGTAAAGAAACCATGGTAAAAGATAATAACATGCAAGCTTATGCTAGATATAAAAATGAAGATGACATGGAGATTATTTAGCATGAGACTAGCAAACATGTTTAATACAAGATTTTATGGATCATAGAGCAAAACATCATGGATTTTGAGCAAGTTATATCTTATTTCTTCAATAGCATTCAAAGGAAAAGGAGGTGGTAGAAAGCCTACCTCTTGCGATGTTTTCTTCTTGAAATATAAGAAAAGAGAAGATCCTTGTTGCTTTGGAAGGACCAGGGGCGCTCTAGGATGCTAGGACAAGCTCCAGAACATAGCTATGGGTCGCTGGACAGAGGGAAGAACTCGTGCTTAGTAGCAGATTTTCTGCAGAATGGGATTTTCTCTCAGCCAAAGGGTCTGTTTTGTGGTTTTTTTGGGTCTCTCTCATGGTAGCAAATGATCCTCTATTTATAGGGATCTATGAGAGGGGTAACTCATGGAAGATGGAGGGCCTCGCAGACGAAGAGGCTCGAATATTCTCGAGCTCTTTCGTTTGCAAAGGTAACAGCCGGAAGTTGGAAGGTCAACAGTCGCGGTCTGGAAATGGCTGGGCGCTCGCTAGGTGCGCCAGTGATGTGCGCCACCTTGGTGCGCCATCTAGGTGCGCCAACTTGGTGCGCAACATTAGTGCACCACCTTGGTGCGCCCACCCAGCTCACAGATTTCTTTGGGCTCTGGCTTGCTAATGGGTTTAGGGTCTTGTTTGAGGGTTGATTACATCCAAAGCAACATACGGATACTCATCTCTGGGATACCTCAAATGTCGGGGTGCCTACATACCCTTATTATCAGTCTTGCTTAATTCATCGTTGAATTCTACGTTGTTGATCTCAAGCCTTCATTCAATCTTTTGCTTGGGTACCCTTGGTTGCATAAGCATCAAGTTATCCCCTCAAATCTCCATCGCATGATCAAATTTTACTGGGACGACAACATTGTTGTTGTCATGGCAGAGAGCTTCGATAAGGAGAAAGTTGAGGTGGTCTCTACTATATCCCTCCAGACTGTTTGATTTGATTCCTAGCCCTCTGATGTTTTATGCCGGTTAACTTCATTCCCACTCTCGAGCATGCGCCAAACTGGTGCTCTGGTTAGGTGCGCCCGTCTGGTGCGCCCCAGGCAGTTCTGGTTCAGACTGTTACTGTTCCAGAACCCAACCCAGAATTGAACAGATGCTACAAAGATTTATGCAAACAGTATGATGCAGATGTCATGACTAAAATACTGAAAACATGATGTGAGTGCAAAGGATCAAGAAACATCATGTAAATCATGCATTAAGAATGAAACATGTTGATGGGTCATATATGAATGATAACATGCAAAAAACATGGATATGTGCTAATCAAGGCATATGAAAACATATGAGAGCATTTTGCAAGGCAATATATTATGTAAAGAAACCATGGTAAAAGATAATAACATGCAAGCTTATGCGAGATATAAAAATGAAGATGACATGGAGATTATTTAGCATGAGACTAGCAAATATGTTTAATACATGATTTTATGGATCATAGAGCCGAACATCATGGATTTTAAGCATGTTTCATCTTATTTCTACAATAGCATTCAAAGGAAAAGGAGGGGGTAGAAAGCCTACCTCTTGCGATGTTTCCTTCTTGAAATATAAGAAAAGAGAAGATCCTTGTTGCTTTGGAAGGACCAGGGGTGCTCTAGGATGCAAAGACAAGCTCCAGAACACAGGTATGGGTCGCTGGACAGAGGGAAGAACTCGTGCTTAGTAGTACATTTTCTGCAGAATGGGATTTTCTCTCAGCCAAAGGGTGTGTTTTGTGGTTTTTTTGGGTCTCTCTCATGGTTGCAAATGATCCTCTATTTATAGGTATCTATGAGAGGGGTAACTCATGGAAGATGGAGGGCCTCGCAGACGAAGAGGCTCGAATATTCTCGAGCAAATTCGTTTGCAAAGGTAACCGTCGGTAGATGGAAGGTCAACAGTCGTGGTCTGGAAACGGCTGGGCACTAGCTAGGTGAGCCAGTGATGTGCGCCACCCTGGTGCGCCAACTAGGTGCGCCACCTTGGTGCGCCACATTGGTGCGCCACCTAGGTGCACCCAACCAGCTCACAGATTTCTTTGGGCTCTGGCTTGCTAATGGATTTGGGGTCTTGTTTGAGGGTTGATTACAACCAAAGCAACATACGGATACTCATCTCTGGGTTACCTCAATATCGGGGTGTCTACGTACCCTTATTATCAGTCTAGCTTAATTCATCGTAGAATTCTACGTTGTTGATCTCAAGCCTTCATTCAATCTTTTGCATGGGTACCCTTGGTTGCATAAGCATCAAGTTATCCCCTCAAATCTCCATCGCATGATCAAATTTTACTGGGACGACAACATTGTTGTTGTCATGGCAGAGAGCTTCGATAAGGAGAAAGTTGGGGTGGTCTCTACTATATCCCTCCAGACTGTTTGATTTGATTCCTAGCCCCCTGATGTTTTATGCCGGTTAACTTCATTCCCACTCTCGAGCATGCGCCAAACTGGTGCTCTGGTTAGGTGCACCAGTCTGGTGCGCCAGAATGGTGCGCCCCAGGCAGTTCTGGTTCAGATTGTTACTGATCCAGAACCCAACCCAGAATTGAACAATGGCTACAAAGATATATGCAAACAGTATGATGCAGATGTCATGACTAAAATACTGAAAACATGATGTGAGTGCAAAGGATCAAGAAACATCATGTAAATCCTGCATGAAGAATGAAACATGTTGATGGGTCATATATGAATGATAACATGCAAAAAACATGGATATGTGCGAATCAAGGCATATGAAAACATATGAGAGCATATGGATGCATGGCAATATATTATGTAAAGAAACCATGGTAAAAGATAATAACATGCAATCTTACGCTAGATATAAAAATGAAGATGACATGGAGATTATTTAGCATGAGACTAGCTAACATGTTTAATACAAGATTTTATGGATCATAGAGCAAAACATCATGGATTTTGAGCATGTTATATCTTATTTCTAAAATAACATTCAAAGGAAAAGGAGGTGGTAGAAAGCCTACCTCTTGTGATGTTTCCTTCTTGAAATATAAGAAAAGAGAAGATCCTTGTTGCTTTGGATGGACCAAGGGCGCTCTAGGATGCGAGGACAAGCTGCAGAACATAGGTATGGGTCGCTGGACAGAGGGAATAACTCGTCCTTCGTAGCAGATTTTCTGCAGAATGGGATTTTCTCTCAGCCAAAGGGTGTGTTTTGTGGTTTTTTTGGGGTCTCTCTCATGGTTGCAAATGATCCTCTATTTATAGGGATCTATGAGAGGGGTAACTCTTGAAAGATGGAGGGCCTCGCAGACGAAGGGGCTCGAATATTCTCGAGCACATTCGTTTACAAAGGTAACAACTGGAAGATGGAAGGTCAACAGTCGCGGTCTGGAATTGGCTGGGCACTAGCTAGGTGCGCCAATGATGTGCGCCACCTTGGTGCGCCACCTAGGTGCGCCACCTTGGTGCGCCCACCCAGCTCACAGATTTCTTTGGGCTCTGGCTTGCTAATGGGTTTGGGGTCTTATTTGAGGGTTGATTACATCCAAAGCAACATACGGATACTCATCTCTGGGTTACCTCAAAATCGGGGTGTCTACATACCCTTATTATCAGTCTAGCTTAATTCATCGTTGAATTCTACGTTGTTGATCTCAAGCCTTCATTCAATCTTTTGCTTGGGTACCCTTGGTTGCATAAGCATCAAGTTATCCCCTCAAATCTCCATCGCATGATCAAATTTTACTGGGACGACAACATTGTTGTTGTCATGGCGGAGAGCTTCGATAAGGAGAAAGTTGAGGTGGTCTCTACTATATCCCTCCAGACTGTTTGATTTGATTCCTAGCCCTCTGATGTTTTATGCCGGTTAACTTCATTCCCACTCTCGAGCGTGCCAGTCAGTTGGTCGTTTGTAGCAACCCCGTTTTGATGGTTGAAAACCTGTGTTGTAAAGGGGATATGAGAAAGAAACGCCTCTTGGGTGATATGGCTAGGGGATCATTGTGCCCATCATAGCAGAAGAAAGGAGAGAAAACGAAGGTTTGGGATACGAATGGCACTCTCAAAAGGATGGACAACGTCAATTCTCCTGTAAGTTCTGAAAGTTGTTTATCCCTCAGGATATGACTAACTTCGTTAGTGTAGGTATCTTAGACCCTAACTAGTGCTCTCATGCAACAGTGGTGGTACAATAGTAGAACATGTCAGTTAATATAGATGATTGGGTTTGTATAGAGGATTATTACTCAAAGGAAGATAGCTTAGAGACAGGGAATGTAGACTGGATTGGCAAATTGGTTCAGAATGTTGGTGATGCATTTTGGACTCAAGAATGTTGGTGATACATTATAGAGAGCAATGAGGACATTGTTGCATGACCTCATGCACCACGAAGTCGCGGTCTATGTGGATAACATGGTTGCTAAATCTAAAGATTCTGAGAATCATATATCTTGCCTAAGAAAGCTATTTAACCATCTACAGAAATACAAGCTTCGACTCATCAACCCCAACAAGTGTGTATTTGGAGTATCTTCTAGCAAACTCTTGGGGTACATCATCAGTAAGAGGGGAACTGAGGTAGACCTCAATAAAGCAAGAGCAATTATTGACATGCCTCCCTCCCCCTACAACCGAAAAAGAGGTCCAAGACTTGCTGGGGCATTTACAATATATCAGTTGGTTTATCTTCTCAGGAAGAATGCATAGTTGAACTAGAACAAAGAATGTCAAGCTGTGTTCAACAAAATTAAACAACTTCTGATAAGGCCACCTGTGCTGGTCCCATCCACATCAAGGTGTCCTTTACATTTGTATTTATCTGACACACAACATTTTATGGGTGAAGTTTTTGGTCAGTACGATGAATTAAGACGCAAACAAAGGGTCATTTATTATCTAAGCAAGAAGTTCAATGATTGCGAAATCAAATATAATACCATTGAGAAAGTCTGCTTGTCTCTTGTCTAGGCTACCCAGCGGTTGAGACACTAGATGATGGCGTATCCAGTCTTGCTTCTATACCAACATGATCCCATGAAGTATTTGTTTTAGAAGCCAGCATTGGTGGGCCGATGTGTTAAGTGATAGGTTTTGTTGTCCCAATATGACATCACCTTTGTCACATAGAAATCAGTGAAGGGGCAGGCACTAGCAGATCACTTGGCCGACTTGCCTTTGCTGAAGTACACACCATTGCAAACACATTTTTTAGATGAGGATATCTTATTTGCAATGGACGATGCAGAGCCTAGAGATTCCCATGACAAGCTACATTGGCATTTGTACATTGATTAGGCCGTCAACAAAAGGGGCATCGACAACGGTGTAATGTTGGCAACGCCCTAGGATAGTTGATTCCCTTGGTAAGGAAGTTGGCATTCGAGTGCACTAATAATGTTGCAGAATATGAAGCATGTTTCCTGGACTACAAGATACACTTGAGCAAGGAGCCAAAAGTTACATGTGCATGGCAATGCAATGCTGGTCATTTCCCAAGTTATTGGTAGCTAGAGGACCAAGGACTCTAAACTCTTGCCATACCATACATACTTGCTGAAGCTTATGGTAGAATTTGACGAGGTTCGCTTGTCTTTCATGAACCAAACCAATAATGCATATGCAGACACATTGGCAACCTTAGCATCTTGGCTTTCTATAGACACCCCAATTATGCAGGTCTGCAGGATGGAGTTGTGGTTGTTGGGCTTTTAATAACAAATGAACTCAAACCCTGGTTTAGCGCCAAAGCCAAAGAACGCCAAACCCAACAGCAAATGATCTGAGCCATGATCTGGGGCCATGCTGGCGCACCTATCAGGTGCACCAAACAGGCGCACCAGAAAGCCGCACTGGACAGATGCACCTGGCCGGTTCCCTCATCACGACTGTTGATCGCTGTCGGTGCTTGGGTAGGCAGCGGGGTGCGTGGGGGACAACAAGGTTGTTACAAGTGGTTAGTCTGTTAGGAGGCTTCCTAGTTTGTTACAGAGTTGGTTAGTTGTTAGGATTTTGTTGAGTTTGTTACAGGTTGTTACAACCACCAAAGCTTCACCTATAAAAGGAGCAGCAGTGGAGAAAAAAAAGAAGAACGAAAAAGAGAAAAGGAGAGCGAGAGAGAAGGAGAAGAAGAGAGCGAGAGAGAGGAGGTTCGCCGAGGCGAGGAACTAGAGCCTTCAGCCACTTCCGGCGAGCAATGAAGGCAGAGCACGTTGCCAGACTAGTTATGCCCTTCTCAGACTTCTATTCACTTCACTTTTAGTTCCCTAGGACTCCCTCTGTCTTGCTTGTTCGATTCCAACATGATCAGAGGCCTTCTCTGGTTGGAATCAGCCCCCAGGCCTCGCCGGAGTTGTTTTCCAGTGGCCTAGGTGGAGGAGCTGGTCCAGGGCTTGTCCCTAGTCCTAGGCCCTTAAGTCCTCCTCTCCTGGCCTCTCTCTTGCTTCTCCATCCCTCGAATCCTCACTCCAGCAGCTGCGGAAGCCTCCACCAGAAGATCGTTGGAGTCGCGCCAACTCGCCGTTGCTGGGGAAGTCAACTGAAGCCAGTGAAAAGACGCGTGCCTCCAGCCTTGTCGTGCCTCTTTGGAGCCTTCAGAATCAAGCCTCGTGCCTTGGACAGCCACCGCAGTCGAGCTCACCGGAGAAGGATCGCGTTGACGACGAGTTTAGTTCGAGGATGGGGGAAGTGTCCCATTCTCGCTTTTGGAAGTGGGGAAATGCTCCTCTCAACATGCCAAAGCCTCCTGGACCTCTGGATCACGCGTCGCAGCCCTCTAGTAGCCCCTTTCTTCTCCGACGCTGTCACTAGAGTGCCGCGATGGCAAGGGAGGCGAGCAGCCTCCTTTATTTATCGTGCCTTCGATCCAAACCGTTGGATCTCTCCCCCTCCTTCTCTTCTTGCTTCCCATGGGGTCTGATCCTAGATTCGGCCATGGGATAGCCTTTGTGTGTCCCTCCAATGGTCATCGACGGCGGGGGTCCGTCGCTGACGGCCGCCGTTTCTTTTTCTTTTTTAAAAAATAAAAATAGTTTTCTTTGAATTAATTTCTATAACTTTTGTTTTGTTGCATTTAGGTCCTTTTGTTCTTGCATGTAGATCCTTCCTCTTATAGTTAGGTCCCTGCACATTTTTTTCTTTAAATCGTTTGAATAAAGTTTTAACTGAAAATATTGCAATGTGGCCCCTGAGCTTCTCTAATAATGTTTTTCAGGCCTGAAAATTAGACAAAAACCCCTAAGTTTCATGTAAATCATTCTGAGCGCATATTTCTTTGTTAAAATTGCAAGGTAAACCCTTAGCATTCAAATATCTGCACAGATGTGGTTTAAATTGCATTTTAACGCCTGAGCTTTTCTGAATTTACTCTGCATGCATATTCCTCTAGTTAATTTGCATTGTAGCCTCTGAACTTTTTTGAAGTTATTCTGAATGCATGTTTTGATGGCATAATTTCATTTTAACCCCTACGAGCCTTCAATTTGGCTAGAAATGCACAGATTTGCACATTTGACCCCAGATTTCTTCAAAATGACATGAAATGTGTTTTTTCTATGTTTTTTTGATGATTTAGCTTCAGAAAATTCAGTTTTCATTCAGAATTTGGGTTTTCTGCACAAAGGCCCTTGGAATTTTCATTTTCACACTCTTGCATGCATTTTGCACATTTTGTTGCACTTTTCATGCATGTTTTCTTGTGACTTTTTTCCTTTCTTTGTGCACACGTTTCTAGCACATTTTAAGTTTGGTTTTCTCATCGTTTCTCGAATTCTTTCCGATTTCCCTGTCTTTTGACTTGATTTGGCTTTCCATCGCCTGAGGGCGTATAGTAAAAGTCTTAACAAAGCCGACATTGTCCTGGATGAGGATTATTTTCCCCAATTTGATTTTCTCGGATTTCTTCGAATTTCCACTGATTTGCGAGTTGATTTCTGAGAATTTCTCGATTTTCACGATTTTCCTCATCGCCCAAGGCCGTATAGTAAAGCGGCATTCTTAATGCCTACATTTGTCCCTCGGATTAACTTTTTCCATTTATTTCATTTCTTCTCTTTGATTTGGCATGTTTTCTAGTCATCTTCAGCATGAGCATTCAGAAATAGGCAAGCACACATCCATTAGACCATTTGGCAAGTAGGAAACCTAGAAAGGCCGAGTTCCTCGGGCGCATGGGGGTACTTAACCCCTTCCCCATGCGTAACCAGAATCCTTACCTTTTCTCTGGCCCGCATTCATTTGTGTATTATATCCATTAGGCACGGAGCACACATGTTTTCTACATCTTGTATGCTTCTTGGTTTTCTTGTGTGTTTGGTTTTCCTCGTCTTTTTATTAAAAGACTAGGTGGCGACTCCTTTCTTATCCTTCCTTGGTGTTTCCGAGTCTAGTCTTCTTCTCCTGATTCATCATCTTTGCTGTGATCATATCGGGACTTCTCGTGTGCTTCCACGCACCCAGTAGAGGAGAGTCGTGTAGGGTTCCACCGACATGGTCACAGGAACTGGTGACTCCGCTGGGGATAACTAGATTCTAGCTTTCATTCTGGTTTCCTCACTTGTCTTTGGTTTGTTTATTTCATGTTTTGTTTGCTTGTTCTGTTTACTTGTACATATTTGACTGAACATGCCTTTTCTTGCCTTCTTTACACTTTTGCTATGCCACTGCACATGCACATGACTTAATTCATGCTTTTTGTTGAAATACTTGCTTTTATTCACCTACTTGTGAGCACTACATCAGCACATGCCATGTTCATGCCTTTTGCTTGTTGTTTGACTTTTTTGGATGCCATGATTGTGTGTTTTTTCCTTTTATTTAAATTTGTCATGATTAGGAGAGTAGAGACATGTTTGCCTCCCTATCTGGCTAAAATAAAACACACAAAATCAGATGAACAAATAATAAGGCATAAATAAAGACAAATGCTCACAATTCCCCATGGTTTAATAAAACGCAAGGCATAACTATAAGGCATAAGTAACAAATGCTCACAATAGCAAAAGGCATGCATCTTCTCCTCTAGGTCCACCCACAGTTTACGAAGGACAATCCTAGCAGCCCGTTCTATAGCTTTGGCGTAGGGCGTGTTGCTAGTTTGTCCCCCCTTGTCTGGGGTCGTGTCGGTGCTAGTAGAGGGTACAACTCTATGCTACTGTAGGAGACGAGGCCACCAACGCACCACCCTTTCACTGCCTATGCTCCGGCCAGGATTTAGAACGGGAACCTTACTTTTCTGACCAGAGTCAAAACCCTAACCCATGAGTGTGTCCCATATGGTCCGCTCCATGTGGGACATGCATGGTGAGAGAGAGCATGTTAGTAGCATTCATGTGCATGTGTGCCATTCATGCCACCATAACAAACAATTGCATAGCTAACTTACATCTTTTGTTGTCTTGTCTTCACTTCTTCACTAACACATTAAGTTCTTTTCCTTTGTCAGGTATAGAGTTCTGTGTGTGAGTTCCAAGGTTTGAGCCTGGGAGTTCCTTTCTATGACCTCAGTCTTGAGGCACTGTTCTTGACTGTCCTCTCTCGAGCTATTCGTCACTTCCGACGATAGCTCCTCGTAGGCGTCATCCTGTCGTTTGTAATCGTAGCCCCATCCTTACCTGTTCGGGGACTGTTATGGCCCAGCGAGCGTCTGAGACCTTTGCACCAGCTGCTCTGCAGGGGATTCCTGTTTCTGCCCCTCCTCCCTCCTTTACTTTGACATCAGTCATTCCATCTTCACTCCATGATAGCCATTTTCAGGCACGTGGAGTTCCTTGCCCGTCGGTTTTGCGATACTGGTAGACCTTTAGTGGTCTGGAGCCTACGGTTGAGGCGGTCACCATGACTACCATCAGGGCATCTGATCTAATGATGCCCTGTCCTTCAATTGACTCCCATCCACTTGACACTAAGCTGGCTACGATTGCCTCATCAGTAGGAATTCGATCTGCAGCATCCTTGAACTTCCAGCCCCCTATGACATCCCTACCGCTTGCTCTTCCAGCCATCGGTACTACTACCAATGGTTCTGTCACTGTGCAATCTCAACAACTTCTGGCCCTTGCGCAGAAGTTGCAAAACATGGCCTTCTCTTTGGATCCCACTTTGGCTGCGCCTGTTTGTCCCATTCCCGAGGATCCTGCTCTGCCTACTCAGGCACTTCACGTTGCACTAGTCACACCACCACTGCAGTCGTCGCCATAGCTTCCCGCTGTCCCGACGATGGTCGTTGCTACTTTGCCAACAACATCACTACCACAGCATGCACAGCATATTCCTCCCTCTACTGGTGGTCCACCTCTTAGGCTGACAGGAGTACACCTGCCTATGAACTCGACCATACTGGTTCAGTAGCTATTGCTCCCACACACAACAACACTCCCCACACAGCATAACATTTCTATACCCTTGCATCAGGTACAAGCTTCAACATGCACACCAACACAAATAGCACACATGCACGGATACGCTGGTCATCACGCCACGGCACCAAATGGCGAGATGATAGATCTGGAGGAGCACGCAGGTGCTATAGACACAGCGTACGCAAGACTGGCCCTGGCTGCACACTTAATGTCAGTAGCAACTCCCAATGCACTTTTTACCAGGATGAATGACCTAGAGAAAGGTCTATGACAAGTGCAGGGCGGGGACTGCCAGTCTTTCTCCTTCTGGGACCTTTGCTATTTCTCAGAGGCGATACTCCCTCCGAACTTCCATATCCCAGAATTCGAGAGATATAATGGGAAAGGCTGCCCAATTTCACACCTTCGGGCATACTGTGGCGATCTCGCTCAGCTACAGGCTAACGAGAGACTTTTCATTCGCCTCTTCCAGAAAAGTCTTACAGGTCTAGTTCAAAAATGGTTCACATCGCTGGATATGTCTACCATAAAGACTTGGAATGATCTGAGCCAAGCTTTTCTGGAGCGGTACTCGTTTAACCTCGACATGGTCCCAAAGCGTGAGGACCTGGTCGCCACCAAGCAGAAGCCCCACGAGCCATTCGGGGAGTATGTCAGGCGCTGGCGAGCCACTGGGGCTCCGCTAAGCATCCAGCCTGTTACTACCTTTGCATCCCTGATCAAAGATGGCACCTGTGTTGGGAGCTCACTAAATAGCAAAAGTTTCCCTGCATTAGCAGCATTCGCAAAGCAGACTATGGCTTCTGGTGGAACCAGCAACAACAACGGTGGCAACAATGGATCCAACACCGGTTATGGCCAGAAGAAGGATTCTGCTAGGAATGCAGTGGCGTACGTAGGAGCTCCTGTTATGCCAGCCAACATGGTGAGCTCGCCAGCTCGAAATCAAGTTGTTTACTCCCCTGCACCTAGAGCACCACGCACTGCACAAATCACCACCACCGCCGAGCTAGTATACCAGCCCGCACTGGCAAGGCAAGGGCGCTACCCAGGATCAAGGCAGCTCCCACGACCCGGGAGAGATTACACTCCTCTGGTTGAGCCACTAAGTGTCATATTTCCTAAGGTAGTGTCACTACTAAAGCTTCTAGAAATCCGCCCACTACCAAACCCACTTCGATCATGGTTTAAGGCGGATTTATATTGCAGTTACCATAGAGTCGCGGGGCATTCTATAGATAACTGCTATACACTCCAGAATGCTATTCAAAACATGATTGACCGAAAGGTCATCAGTATTAACACACAGGAGGCAGAGTCCAGGCTTGCTGCACAGACACCTCATTCATCTGCATCCACATCTAGCAACATAGTCAACCGACCTTTGCCTGAGCATGCCCCAGGAACGTCGGGAGTCCATTTCCTTTCTACTGGTGAATCTGAACCTTTTGATCCTTCTCTCCTCATCCATGATGTTTCAGAACTATTCTCCTATCAGCTGAGTCAATCCTTCATTGAAGCTTCTAACTCTGTAGTCAATATGATCCAGTTAACTGCTCGACTGAGGCGTACAACTACCAGACCTACTACGCAATCCACCTCACCAACAATTAGCCTACTAGCCAAATCGAGGCATTACCTAACTAACCAAGCGCCAATACCTACTCCACCAGTTTCAGTCCTAGTGGTGTTGAGGGCCCATGCTCTTGTGGTCATCAATTTGACACAGGATACTCACCGCATGTCTTATAGTTATACCACAGAAATGTGTGCAGAGGTAACGCAGTTGGGAAGGGTATACAAGGCCCCAGTCCCAGTAAACAAAACCACTCAACCTGTGACTTCATCCACTCAAGAAAAAACCCATATTCCTAGTCCAATCCTTGAAGAGACAGTCACAAGAGCTAACCCCACTGTCGAAGTTGACCCACCTGTAGCCGACATCATTGCCCAGCTAAAAACGGTCAAAGCAGACATCTCCATCTGGGACTTAATCCATACTTCGGCCGAACATAGAGAGGCATTTCTCCAAGTTTTTCAGGCCGCTCATGTTTCCTCAACCATACAACCATCGGCCTTGGTGAACATGGTAGGGATGATAGCCGTGCTAGAGGTCATTTCTTTCTCTAGTTTCGAGCTTCCTCCAGCAAGGACTAATCATAACCAGCCCCTATTCATCACGACGTAATACCAAAATTTCTGCATTCTTCTCACTTTGGTAGATAATGGTGCCGGTTTGAACGTCTGCCCCTTGCGAACCGCAAGTTAGGTCGGCTTTAAATCGGAGGACATTACTCCTGCAGTGAAAGGAATGATGGCGTTCGACAACACGCACCATGATGCCTTGGGGATCTTGATCATTCCCTTAATCATTGGTCCTGCTCGTTTCAAGGTCGAATTCTATATTGTTGACCTCAAGCCATCTTTCAATCTTCTGCTTGGGGGCCCTTTGCTCCACAAGCGTCAGGTTATCCCCTTAACCCTTCACTGTATGATTAAGTTCCACTGGAATAATGACATTGTTGTTGTAATGAAAGAAACCTTGAAAAGGAGAGGGTTGAGGTAGTCTCTTTAGTGTCGCTCCATACTGTCCATTTGACTCCAAACCTTCTGATGTGCTCTACCGTGTTGACTGTTTTGAACCGGTCAATTTAATTCCGATTCTGAAGTGTGCCAGTCATTTGGCCGCTTTTGGCAACCCCTTTTTGATGGTTGAGAATCTATGTCAGAGATGGGGATACGAGAAGGGAGCACCTCTCAGGCGGAATGGCCAAGGAATCGTCGAACCAATTGCCACAGATGGAAGACGTGAATTTGAAGGACTAGGATATGAGTGGAAGCCAGAAGACGGATGCGTGAAGCATCGTAAGTACCAAAAATGCGTTTTTTCACGAGATTTAACTAACTTTGTAAGTGCAGGATTGCTAGATCTCAATCGAAGTTCTGTGCTTGCAGAGCCTAAGTAGAATAAACCAGTAAATGAGACGGAATGGATATGTGTAGAGGATTATTACTCAGAGGAGGAAATTATGGACTACGGAAGGGGTTCAACATCGTCCATGTCACCGAGGATAGCTATGCTGGCATTGCCACCTCCAAAGTCAGCTGAGTGTCTTTCTACAAATCCAATTATAGTCTGGGATTCAGCGAGGGTAGATGTGGTAGTAATAGCATTAGAGCGGCAGTCAGTTTTGAAGGGGTTACAGCCAGGGCAGCCAGAATCAGCGCCTGAGGTGTTAAGACCTACCATCACCTATTATGTGGATTTTGCTTCTGATTAAGAGGAAGGAGATGCTGTGGTAGCACAGGTGGATAGCATGCTCAGCGATTTGGAAGTTCTATTTCAAGTGCAGTTGGCGGTACTAGCCGAGGATGTGCAAAGTGAGTTTAGGCGCTAGAAAGGAAAGGCAATACAGATAGAGTACATTGAGGAGCTGGCAGTTGCATAGGGTCAGTCTGCTATCATGACCCTGGAGGAGAATAGATCCTTAAACACTAGACTAGAGGAGTTTATCTCCTATCAGTTGGGAGGCGGGTCTAGGTGGTATTATCAGTCCTGACCCCACTTGAGCAGTGGGGTCCAAAAAAAAAGATCCTGAGTTAGGCTTAGGAGGGAACTCGGGCAACAGCACTCATATCAGTCAGACGAAGGACAACTGCCAACCTGTTGTACATGCTGTACAAGGACATCATGAAAATAAAAGCTTTTGTTTACCAGAAGTGGAACAGTCGGACACAAGTTCGGAAATGGCAGAACCAGAAATCATTAGAGGTGCATACAAGAAAACTAGGGTTACAGTGACCATTCTAAAGCACTGTCAAAGGCAGAATGCTGAGAAAGTGTGCACCTTTGAAGACCCAGATCCGTCAAGCCAGCAAGAAGTCCTTCCTGAGCTTACTGCATACGGAGAAGAAGAAGAAGCAGAGTTAGAAGGGGCGGAGTGGATTGAGGACCGCTTAGTTCAACTGAACTTGATAGATGAGCATTGATTGCAAGCTATGCATCATGCACAATGCTATCAGAAGCGCATGGCCAAAGCATATCATAAGAAGGTCCGACCAAGATGCTTTTTGCCAGGGGACCTGGTCTTGAGAGAAATACATCTCCCTGATAGTTGTGGCAAGTTCAGGCCCAACTGGCGTGGACCATTCGTGGTCAAGCAAGTCTATTCCAGAAAAGCTGTCATCCTTACTACATCGAACAGTCAGAGCCAGTTAATTTGTGCTACCTGAAAAAGTACTATCAGTGATCATAAACAATGTGTCCTCACACTGCGACACTAATACCTTCCTTCATGCGTATATGAATTCATTTTCTTCTTACATCCATGTAGATTTGCATCGCAGCACATACTAACCCCCCATTCAGTATATGCATATATAGGCTGATGTTTGTTTTCATCATCACATGCATGGATCTTAGCCCGGTGATGATAATTGGAATAAGCCTGCTAATGTTGGGAATGTGTAGCACCTCCTCAGGTAGATACTATTCAGGAACCTAGGGAGAGAGGGAGCCACCTTTCATTGTGAATTGGACGAATATCCAAGCCGCTCAAGGACCCTACACCTCCCAGAGGGAGATAAAATGTTAGGGGTGAGAGTGAGAGTGTGAGAAATAAAACAAAAATATATATCTTTGAAAGGGCATAAAAGAATAAGAAGACAGAAGTCAGCCCTAAAGATAGAGGCATGATGGGTAGCTCTGTCCCTCCAATTTATCTTGAAGAGGAGTCGAAGTGAATACTTGGAAGACATGTTCCAAAAGGGCCTGGCCAACCCTTTAAACAACAGCAGCTCCCCACCATAGACCAGGTACCTATTACCTCCAAGCTAGGGATAGGGCGAACCCACATGCCTATGAGGGAGAAATAACAAGGAATGAATAAAATAAAAAAGCAGGGGTATGGTCCAGTAGCATTTGGAACGGAGTCCAAGACACAGTGCCGCATTTCCAGAGAGCCACCCAAAAACTAAGGGCTTGGATAGAGACTCGTGAGGTTTAGAGTTACCATTCCCTTGTATACTTGGCGATAAGCTTCCCAATGCTGAGGGCACTAATAAGATCCCACAAATTATTCAGCATGCATACATTTCTTTCCACAAATATCATACTAAAAGTGTCGTAGAGTACCATCCGGTTCTCTTAGCTAGGATGTGACAACGACTTTTAGTCTAAGAGAATCAGAAGGACATCGCCTAAACCAGGGGCTTGTAAGCTGCTCTCGTCGGTTAGGGCCACATATGTCAAACCAGGGGCATGTCAGCTGTCCTATGGTAGGACACATTGAGCTAGTAGTCAACCAGGGGCATGTAAGCTGCTCTAACTAGTTAAGAGTCATCCATGTCAAACCAAGGGTATGTTAGCTATCCTATGGTTAGATGCCTTCAGCCAATGCTCGACTAGGGGCATGCCAGCTGTCGTATGGTTAGACACACTGAGCCAGTACTCAACCAGGGGCATGTAAACTACTCTGACTGGTTAAGAGTCATCCATGTCAAACCAGGGACATGTCAGTTGTCCCATGGTTAGACACACAGAACCAGTACTCAACCAGAGGCATGTAAGTTGCTTTGACCAGTTAAGAGGCATCCATGTCAAGCCAAGGGCATGTCAGCTGTCCTATGGTTAGACGCTTTGAGCCAATGCTCGACCAGGAGCATGTCAGCTGCTCTGTAGGTCGAAGATCCCGGTAATCTGCCGTGAGGCACAGTCATCAAATAATTCCGATCCCCCGAGTTTGATGGTCATATCTCATTACTTGGGTACCTGGTCAAAACTGGTTGATAACCAGGACCTCCCCACAAGGTTGTGCACAAGATTTATTCTGTTCAGCAACTTTCTATTCAGTCAGCTGTAGTTCACAGCTTTAGGCCAGTCTCTCTGATTCTTACAATACCATTGCGCTGTATCTTTTATCGGTCTGCTTCGATTCTTCTAGGTGCTGCTGACCAAAGCCAAGTTGAAATCTCTTTCTAAAACAATGTTTTGAGCATGTCCTGTAGGAGATCGTTTATCCCTTTTGAGGAGTCTCGAGCCAAGAAAGCTGAAGTGTCTTACAGATCATGAGTTTCCTTACAATGGTGGTGCCCACACACTACTCAGACGTTCTCCAAGCATGGGTCAAGCAGTTGATTAAAAGTGATCACGACAAGCTGCGGATTTGGGGAATCTCTTCAAAGCTTTTGGATCTCGCAAAGGTGGAGATTTCTCGATACTTTCTGTGTGCCGCTGCTCAATTCTGGAAACCTGTTCATCATGTATTCCGCTTTGGGAGAATCGAACTGACCCCAACCTTGGAAGAGGTCCATAAAATATGTGGTCTACAGAGGTTCTTGGGACCCACCGTGTTTATGCGGCACAGTGGGTATTCTTCGGTCTTGAGTGAGCTAACTGGCCTATAAACCAGTGATTGTGGTCGTCAGCTGATCTGTTCAGACGGACATTCTCCCATGTTGCAACTAGCCTACTTTGACAAAGTAGTTGGAATGCACGCCTCCCTAGGTGACGAGCTTTGGTTGAAAGGCTTTGTTGTCTGCTTCCTGGGAGAATTGATTTTCTGCCATGGCCAGATGGTTGTAAACATTGAAGTCATTGAGATCGCTTTGGCAGTGTGACCCGACAAATAGATTTGGCCCCAGTCATCTTGGCAGAAACTTACCGGGCTCTGGACCGATCACTGCGCCGCTGCCGACACTTTTACGGTATTGGAGCTTTTGTATAGGTATGGTTGGCTGCACATCTAATAGTAGAAGTCTTACGCCCGCAACGATCAGCCTTCGAATCCTACTATCAAAGTGGCCATGCGCGCATGCTCACCTTAGTTCAGAAGGAATATGAGCGTTTAGAAAGCTTGACAGAACAGAAAATCATCTGGCCATTATTCCTACGGCTACGCATAACTTTGAGGACTTCTTCAACACAGTTGACATGCAGCTAATCGTCCTACCAGGGTTGATTGGTGGAGTTGAATATCACCCAGTTCGTGTGATGCGGTAGTTCGGTTACCAACAAGATACCTTTGTTCAGGGGCAAATGCCAGCGTTGTTCCAAGAATACCCCCTGAGCTCCTACGCTATGACCGAGGGGCTCTCTCGCCTACTTAGTGGCTCCATACGATCGAAGGATCTTGCAGTCATAGAGGGAAAGAGTTGCACAGCGGAGTATGAAGCCGAAGTCAAAAAGACCTGGCCAATCTACAGTGCCGTCCCGAACCGTCGCCGTACACTCTTTACCAAAGCCTCAGGCTCCAGGAGATCCAGAGATGACATAGATTCTTAACATTCTTGTCATGTTACTAGTTCTTTGCAAGTTGAAATACATGTAATCACTCTATTGACTCTGGTAATAAAATTCATCAAAGCGTTTCTGGCCAGTTTGTATGATTGCTTATGGTTGATGCAGAACAGAAGTCGCCATCACGACAGCATGTGCATGACTGGTGCAGGATTCTACTTTCTTCTGCCTGTCGACTTGGCACTGGGGACCACCCAGATAATAGTCGAGTATCTCATTTTATTGTTCTGACTTGGACGAATCAAGTCTTTACAACTTTTGTGCTAGATAGGGCGGAATTTCCACTCGTCTTCGAATTCCTATCTTGACGGACGGGTTCAAGGCACCTCCCTCGCCTTTGAATTCCAATCCAGATGGATAGATTCAAGGCTTCCCTTTCCCATCCAAGGTTCGGTCCATTCGGATGAATCCTTGTGCCTCTTTCCCATCCAAGGTTCAGTCCATTCGGACGAATCCTTGTGCCTCTTTCCCATCCAAGGTTCGGTCCATTCGGACAAATCCTGGTGCCTTTTTCCCATCCAAGGTTTGGTCCATTCGAACGAATCTTAGTGCCTTTTTCCCATCCAAGGTTTGGTCCATTCGAACGAATCCTAGTGCCACCCCTTTCGCCTTTGAATGTTCCCATCCAAGGTTCGGTCCATTCGGATGAATCCTGGTTCCACCACTTTAGCCTTTGAATTTTCCCATCCAAGGTTCGCTCCATTTGGACGAATCCTGGTGTCACCCCTTTCGCCTTTGAATTTTCCCATCCAAGGTTCGGTCCATTAGGACGAATCCTGGTGCCACCTCTTTCGTCTTTGAATTTTCCCATCCAAGGTTTGCTCTATTCAGACGAATCCTAGTGCCTCTTTCCCATCCAAGGTTCAGTCCATTCAGACGAATCCTGGTGCCTCTTTCCCATCCATGGTTCAGACAATTTGGACGAATCTTGGTGCCTCTTTCCCATCCAAGGTTCAGTCCATTCAGACGAATCGTGGTGCCTCCTTTCCCATCCAAGGTTCGGTCCATTTGGACGAATCCTGGTGCCTCTTTCCCATCTAAGGTTTGGTCCATTCGGACGAATCCTAGTGCCTCTTTCCCATCCAAGGTTTGGTCCATCCAGACGAATCCTGGTACCTCTTTCCCACCCAAGGTTTGGTCCATTCGGACGAATCCTGGTGCCTCTTTCCTATCCAAGGTTCGGTCCATTCGAACGAATCTTGGTGCCTCTTTCCCATCCAAGGTTCGCTCTATTCGGATGAATCTTGGTGCCACCTCTTTCACCTTTGAATTTTCCCATCCAAGGTTCTCTCTATTCGGACAAATCCTGGTGCCACCCTTTTTGCCTTTGAATTTTCCCACCCAAGCTTCGGTCCATTCGGACGAATCCTGGTGCCACCCCTTTCGCCTTTGAATTTTCCCATCCAAGGTTCACTCTATTCGAATGCATCCTGGTGCCACCCCTTTCACCTTTGAATTTTCCCATCTAAGGTTCAAACTATTTGGACGGATCCTGGTGCCACCCCTTTCGCCTTTGAATTTTCCCATCCATGGTTCGCTCTATTAGGATGGATCTTGGTGCCACCCCTTTCGCCTTTGAATGTTCCCATCTGCGGTTCATTCCATCCAGATGAACCTCAGTGCCCCTCTTTTTGCCTTTGAATTCCACTCCTAATGGACGGAATCAAAGCAATTTGTTTGCTTACTTCCTTTTGGGCTGGTATCCCGAACTACCCGTGCAATCCTTGTGATGCTTGATGGATTCCCCACTCTCTTTGTTCCTGCCATCCCTTTTGGACAAGTAGCCCGAACTACCCGGATGACTTCCGTTACAGTCACTTTTCAGTCGGTAAGCACCGTGAGTCTTGTCCGGTGCTTTTCTCGACAAGTGTGATAACCAATCATGTCTTTTAGGAGCTGGTTGGTTGTCAACTTGACATTTGTATTGGTTTCTTTGATTGGCTTTGGCTATGGCGACAGGACTTCTGGTGCATTCACTGACTAGTGGTTGGTTGCCAGTAGCGAACTCTTTCTCACGGCTTTGGGTGGGGTGTCTTTGTCAACCCTGAGCATCGGTCTCTGTCCCACTCGTCCTCCGACCTCGCTCAGGGAGGGGCATCTATAGACACCCCAACTATGCAGGTCTGTAGGATGGTGTTGTGGTTGTTGGGCTTTTAATCAAAAATGAACTCAAACCCTGGTTTAGCCCCAAAACCACAGAACACCAAACCCAATAGCAAATGATTAGAACCGTGATCTGGGGCCATGCAGGCACACCTATCTGGCGCACCTATCCGGGGCACCAGACAAGTGCACCTATCTGGCACACCAGACAGCTGCACTAGACATATGCACCTGACCGGTTCCCTCATCACGACCGTTGATCACTATCGGTGCTTGGGTAGGCAGTGGGGTGCGCGGGGGACAGCAAGGTTGTTACAAGTGGTTAGTCCATTAGGAAGTGTGACCATACCGGTGGAACCCTTGGGCGCGGTTCACCAAACCTTACTCCGGTGTGCGGAAACACACTGGGAGGTCCGATATAGTCACGGCGAAAATGGTGAATCCAGAGGAAGAGACAAGACTCGAAAACACCAAAGTGAAAACAAAAGGATAAGGAAAGGAGTAGCCACCTAGTCTTTTAATGGAAAGACGAGGAAAACCAAGAAAAACACCAAAAAAGGCAGAAAGCAAAAAAGATGCAATGATGCATGTGTGATCCGTGCCTAATGGATAATGCAAGATGAATGCGGGCCAGAGAAAGGGTAAGGATTCTGGTTACGCATGGGGAAGGGGTTAGGCACCCCCATGCGCCCGAGAAAACTCGGTCTTTCTAGGCTTCC